>WEKY01027596.1:138964-258570 GCA_013390045.1 Picathartes gymnocephalus
AAAAAAAAAAAGCGGAGCAACAGATTCCAGCTCTTGGTGTGATGGAGTTTTGGGGAGCCGAAATTTCTTAAGGCAGTTCATCGTTTTGCTGTTGAATTGCAGGATCTGCTTTTTTTGAGGAGGAAGGAGTCAGGCTGTTCGGCACTGCGGGAAACCTAGTGCCTTGTCTGATGTCTCACAGTAAGACACAAGAAAGAGAATTCTGTGGAGGCTCCTTTGTCAGCTGATCACCAGTGAGCAGACAGGTAATTTCTAATTAATACTCATCAAATTTAACCAAGTTAGTCTGACCAAGATGGGAGATATTACATCAGGAGCTGATCTGCCATCCAGGGTTTTAATTTTCTGGGCCAACTATAAGGCTCTCCTGTGTTCTGATACCCTTACCAGACTTTAAAATGTTTTAATAGAAAATGTGACTTTGCATACAAGTACACAGAATGCCCTTACTCAGTGGTCTGCTTCCGTTTGAAGGTAACAATTCCTGGTCCAATTCTTGGCATGGGCAGGTTCTGCTCTTTAAGTCCCATTGTGCTTCTTGTTTGTGCATATTGAGATGGGAAAGGCAAAGCACAATCATTTATTCTGTAGGTGTAGGAAGGGCAATTTTTAATTTTGATTCTTTTGCAGTGTATAAGTAGCAAGGGTTGGTAACTGAGATCACTGCATTTCAGATGTGAGACTGAAGAAGGCTATGTATCCTCACTGTACCGTATTTCATATTTTTTGTTTAGTGTTGCGTTAAATTTCACTGGTAGAAATTTTTAATAAGGTATTAAAAAAGGTTGAAGATTAGCAATTTGCACCTTTTAAAAAATGAACAGTACTCTTGTTTTGATATGCAACTCCATTATCAATTTGCATCATTAAAGAGGTGTAGTCTTTCTCTGATGACTTCTCTCCTTTGGTTAGCTGAAAAGATTCAGTTTTACTTTGTCTGTATTGCACTTTCCTAAGCACACTTAAAGCAAGCTAGTAACAAGAAACAAACCAAATGTTTAAAGACCTGGAGTGTGATTCATCTTGTTGTAGCCTAGGCTGTCAGAGTTGACTGGTAATTTTGCTGAAGAGTAGCCCTGCAGGTTATTAAAGAAAAAAAAATTAGTTTCTGAGAATATATCAAAAAAAATTTCTTCATGCTTGACAGTAACATACCCATAACCTCCTTATTTACCAAACTGCCTTCAGGGAATAGTACAACCTTCAGCCTGCTATCGTACAGTGGTCTGTGCCTGTTGGTAGAGCAATCTTGACTGATAATTCCCATCTTTCAGCCTGCCTTACCATATCTGTTCAAATTGACTTGTGCCAGCAATAGCACCCAAGGAGGTACCTTCTACTACGAGGTCAAGTTGTGAGAGGTCAATCTGTTCTCCAGAAACCTGGTATGTCTGGGAGGTCTGAGACGTATGGACCCTACACAGATTTGTTGCTACATAAATACTATAAAAAGGACCATGCTGTTAAAAATATGCACAGAATTGCTTTAGCTGAAAGGTGCTTGATACCTTTTCACAACATTGTTTTTATTCTTAACTGTGAAATGGAAATCTTATCTTTATTTTCTTCCTATTTCATCACGTCATAAATATTTAAACTTGTTACCAGACAAAAAACTAGAAGGAATAGTCATTTTTATAATTTTTTTTCTCCACTCAATTCGTAACAATTAATGCATTGATGGTGAGGCTTACAAATTAGCTCAATTCTGTCTAGACTTCCACACAGGCTAACTGAGGTGTGCTGCAGGCTGCAAGGCACTGTGGCAAGTCACAGCTTAACATCATCAGGGAGCTGTGCTTGCTCATCTCTCAAGGACAAGGTGTTCTCTGGCATTAGGGGAAGAAAATGAACCTGAATATAATAGTCACAGTATAAGTCAAGGTTATGGACAATAATTCTTGATAAGTCTGAACCAAACTTCGCTGAAATCACAAGGATTTCAGTGGCCTTCAGGCCTCATTAGTAAAATCAGTCTTCAGTTTTAAAGTTTTCTTGTCTCTGAGTTGATACCAGAAAGTATATGAAATTTGACTTCTGTAGGGGGCTCAAATGGGAACCCAAACAAAAGAAAAAGCATTAAACTCTTGATAATTGACACTTCAGATTGAGGATTTTATAATTTTAATGAGACATCTTCCCAATTAATACATTAATGTCATACAAAATAATATTCAGTAAGCCATATTCATTGTCTTGTGCCGAACACATGCAATTTAAGTGTCAAACAATAGGACTTTTGCTCCTTTAAATGTAAAAGCCTTAATGCAAACTGAACTACAGAATGGTTGCTGAGTTCTTGTCAAATTAGCTAGCAATTGATTACATGGGGAAAAGCGTGGCATGGCATCTATCAGCTCTCTGCATGGGGAAATGATTACGCTCTTTTGATCATTGGTAGGGGTATAATGTTCTCAAAATGAATCCACTCCTCCAATTTTTAAGAAGAGAACAGTCAGTCCCCACTAAACATTGATATGTATAGGAGGATCATAAATGTGAAATACAGGGCTGCAGCAAAAAAATACTTGAAAAACCAAAGTCTTGGTCTTAGTCTTAGCTTGATCTATCTTTGTGCTGCAGGCAGGAGAGCTGTCCCCAGTGGCAATGTTCTTTAGTGGCTTACACGGCCTCCGCACTGGTGAAAGTGTTGTCCTTGAAATCACCAAGGAATATCTTTATTTCAATTTCAGCTTGAGGTTATCATTATAGTACATTTTAAAGATACATTTAATTCCCAGTTCATATATGGAAATCATACAAATTATTGATTTTTAGCCCAGATCATTAAGAATTTTAACACAGGCTGTGTTAAAAAGGTGTTCTGTTAAGAGCTTAACAAAGGTTAATTTTGTCATATAATTAACTCATCATCTAATGAGCTAAAGACAACTTTATCATTTAATTGCTACAACTGGTAAAAAGTTCAAAGAGGAAAAACAACAGCTTTCAACATCTAAGCGCTTCGAGTAGTGGCCATGCTTATTCCCTCACCCCAAGGAAGGTTAAAATCCAGACCCTCTCACAAATCCCTTTTCTTAGTGTTTTTCATTTCTGTCTTCTAAGTCTACTTATGGGAACAATTCCTCCACCCTTGGCTTGCTGTATCCATTCTTCTTTGTTGCAGGGTAATATTTAAAATGCAGATGGGTGATGAAATTGTAAGAAAATTTCTGAAAGCATTCAAATGAAGGGGGTGTGAGTAATAGCCTGGTAGAAGATGACATTAGCCACTAGCTCTCTCCTGGTGTTATCCCTTCAGTCTTCAACCTTATCCTCCAGAAGCTGCTGGAGGAGCTTGGTAAAGAAAGGGGAGAGAGCATTTCAGTCAGGCAAGAGGAGTAGTTGCATTTCCAGGTGCTGTTATGAAGTAACATATAGATGTGACAGCCTTCTTCTTGCTTAACATTGTCAACCTACTTGGAGACTAAGAATAAAATCCAGAAATTTAATTAGTCTTAGAAGTTCAGGACATCAGGAGAAATTTCTTTATGGAGACGATTGTTAAACATTGAAATAGACTGCCTAGGAAGGTGGTAGAGTCACCATCCCTGGAGGTATTCAAGAAATGACTGGACATGGTGCTTAGTGCCATGGTCTAGTGGAAAAGGTGGTGTTCAGTCAAAAGTTGGACTCTGTGGTCTCAGAGGCCCTTTCCAACCTAATGATTCTGTGATTCTGTTAATGGTTCTAATGATTCTAAACATTTAATAGGACAATGGCTCAGCTTCTGTAACTTTTGTAATTTGTCACTTGAGAATCTGCCCCATTGAATATGTTGGACCTTGTTTTGGACCTTGTGCTCCTGTTGAACAGAAAGGTCTCTCAATGACAGCACTGGCTGTCCTCATCTTTTGAGACTTCTGGGTTTGAGTTGCGTTTTCCAGTCAATTTTCTATCCAACCCATGTGGTCTGAATGTGGAGTTGCTGGTGTTTCTGCATGAGGCAGAACAAAGAATTTAATGGTGCCTTGGTAGGAGGTGGAATTAAAATAAGGTACAGCAAGGAAGGAAAAACTGGGCGTGAGTAAGGTAGAAAGCACCAAAGTATAGGATAGAGCAGTTGTGGGGCTGAGAGGGTTGAGGAATCAGCAGCTGAGGTCTGTCTGTCTTCATGGAAAGGTGAATATTTAAAGACACAATGTCCAGGACAGGGTTTGTGATGGGGTTTGGAATTCAGTAAAAGGTCTTCTATCCTTATTCTTTACACCCTCTTCACCTGATGAGGAACTTTCCTGCAAACAAGCACCCTGACAATGACAAACCAAATCCTCATTAAAACAAAGAAAGGTTAAGGGGAAAAAAATAACCTATTTAAAATGAGGTAACTCACCAGCTTTTGAGCTGTAAATTGACAATAGGATTTATATAAATCCATAATTGTATCTCTTTTACCTGCAGTTAGGCTGGTTAATGATGAAAAAAGTATACAGCCTATCGTGAGGTTTTAATGAGGTTTCTTTTTGCAGAGTTAAAAAAATCCACCAAATTAAATTCTGCCAATTTACTCCATTGCAAATTGAGCGCCACCCTGTGCGCAAAAAAATCATCAAGTAGCTTAAATCAGTTACAGCTAAATGTGTAAGTCAGCGTGTGCTTTAGCCTTTAGTCATGAAGAATATATTAGATTTTAAAAATAAATGGCTTTCTGCTGAGTCTTCATTGCAATGGCTTTCTGACTTTTAATTAAATTTTCAGTACTTGTGGGTACTTCTTCATGTACTTTGTCCATAGAATTCACAGCATCTCTATCATTATATGTGGTAGAAAACCAGAAGCTTGTTCATTCCTTTGTTATTCACTGATACAATACCTAGAGATTTTTTTCCTCTTGTAAGATAAGAGCAAAGCATTTATTCTACAATAATACACTATAAGAATGAAGCAAGAATGCATAAACTGAATATGATTAGCAGTTGCTGGTAGCTCATTACAGTTTGCTCATTAGACACTTCTGGTCTCTTTCATTGGTGTTAAATTAACTCAATGTAAATTAATAAGTATGGGTTCACGTCATTTGCAAGAAGCTCGTGAAGAAAAGAGAGCAGTAGGCGTTGCTAGCCTCAGCGAGGCAAGCCACTGCCTGCAGGTGTCAGAGGGAATGGCTGCTCCTCTGTGGGACAGCAGGAGCCATCCCTGCCAGGCTAGGCATTGCCTTCTTCAGCTGTGTGTGGCACTTGTGGTTTGAGGGACAACTTCATACCTGTGACTGCTAATTGGAAGGGGGAAAAGAGGCCTAACACTGGCTGGTTGTTTTCTACTCCTCTGGGACCCTGGCACCAGCCCCAGGAGTGGGGTGCTTGCCCTGCAGTGTGCTGGCTGCACCTCCTGGCACATGCAAGGTGAGCAGGGGCCAGTGCCCGTCCCTGGGATGTGTGAGGAGGGCAGGGGCCAGTGCCCATCCTTGGGAGCAGTGCATGTGGCAACCCTGTCACCTCAGTGGCCAGAGCACCCTGAGCTGCTCCACTCCAAACAGCATACCTGGCCTGCCCTGTGAGCTGCCAGCCCTCCTACCCACCCCGTCCTGCTGTGTCTGTAGGCTTTGAGATAAGTCAGAATGTGCAATTTTGACATGGATGGCAATGTGAAGGAAAGCCATCTCCCAGTGCTCATCAGCCTGGGATTTAATCTGCCACATCCTCTCATAAGTGTGGGTGAGGCCAGGCTGGGGCTACCCTTGCCCTTCACCCCTGAGAGCCCTCAGAGCTCCCCACCAGCTGGAAACTGGGGGTGCCATCCTGCCATGCCCTGGACGCCCATTTAATTTGCTGTGCTGGGCTGCTGAAAGCAGCACATGGTGCTAGTGTGAGAACATGGACATGGACACAGGCTGAGCTTTGTTGTCTTTTGCTGAGACTTGTGGGAACATGAGCAGGGCCCGTGCCGCAAGCTCTGCCTGCAGCCATACATCTGCAGAGGAGCAGTGTGGGTGACAGCCTGCATAAGGCAATTGTCTGTGTGTCTGTGAGGAAGATACGGAGTCATGGAAATGTGACAGGAGAATGCAAAGGTTTTAGAAATATTCTTAGCTCACTCCTGCCCATCAGTGCTCATTGAATGTAAGAAAAAATGAATGTGGCTGGGCAGTGGGGGACCTATCGCACACCTAATTTCAAGTGTCTCGTCACCAATTATCCCCATGTGTATCTATTCTCTTTAACTGATGGACTAAGATTGACTCTCAGACCTGGGCTCTTCCTCGTCTCTTAGTGTTGCTTTCAGCATGTCATTTTTTCATTTGTCTCAGCTGCCACTTTAAAGGCTATGGCCCAATCAGTTACTGTCTGTGTGGCTCTGTCTGCAGCCCATGTCAGTCCTGGAAGTTGGCATCCCCCTTACTTCTCCCAACTTGTTTATTATGGGACAGCTAGGAGCCTCTTCCTGGAATCTGATGTAAAGTCACTGTGAGCTAGGCCTGTATAGAGAAGACTTTAATGGACAATTCAGAGGTGTGTTGGGGGTGGTGAGAGTAACGGATACTTTCTTTTTTAAGTGTAGGAAAATTACGGTGTTGTCCTTGCAGAGTGTTTCACATTAACTGCTTTCATCTGCTGGAGCTGGCTGGAAAGCAGGAATTATGGTGGGGCGAGTGGTGGGAGAGAGGAAATTTGAGAGGTGTTTAGTTTTTATTTTGCATCAAAATGAACAGTGGAACTTTTTGGGGAGAAAAAAAAGGAGATATTCAGGATAAGTCCTTCTTCCCTTCTTTCTCCCACCTGTTGTTTCTCACTGAATGTAAGTTAAACCCTGTACAAATCCCTACCTGGCTTCTTTCAAATTGAGAATTGGACCAGGATGTTCCAGGGAGAAGTAGCAGAAATGTGGCTGGCAGGGGTTTTGGGTGGCTCTTCACGGATAAGGGTGTGTTGGGCTTGAAGGGGGTTTGCAGGGGTTGACGGACCACAGGCTGTGCAGGCATGCTACGGTGGTAGCCCTGATGCCCTGTCTACACCCATCTCTGCTAACATCTGTGGGGGCTTTTACCTCTCCTCTTTCTCGTGTTCTGCAGAAATGGGCTCCAGAGTGTTTCTTCTATAAAAAACCTTTCCCTTTTGACTATTTTCCAATGAAAGCTGTTTTTTATTAAGAGATCTCAGGCCAGTTGTATCCAGAGGTTGCTGCTCTGAACCATTAACTATTCATTTCAAACATGGTGAAACTACCACTTATTATGGTTATTGTGGCACTTTGCTGAGACAGGATTGGGTATCCTTCTGAGGAGAGGTGTTCAGGAAAGGTAAAAGTAGAGGGGAACAAAGACGTATTCTTTGCTCCTGTAAGACAGTTTGTGTGAAAATTATCATTATTACATTCATGTGCTGCGAGCAATGTTGCTAGGTACTTTAAACATTCTCCAGCAGATCCATGTGAGCTCTCATTTGTACAAAGTCTGGTAAAACAAGTTTTCTGACCTAAATCAGCACCGGCCCAGCACTAAAGAGCTGGGTTCTTAATTCGGCAAGGTATCTTCCCTGACAAAATGCATTTACATAGAGCCCTGCAGCCTATGCACTAATAGCGCCTCCCCCTGCTTCTGCCTCCTAGTGGGCTGCTGAAGGAGGCCATACATATGTATTAAGTTATTAAGCAGTGGTGTGGGTTCTCACAAGTTCAAACGCAGAGCATGCTGTGCCTATGCTCAAACGTCTCCAGGAGGGCCTGGATTAATAGAAATGCAAATGGAGCATCTGCACAAGGCCATATGATTAGAGCCTTCCCCCTCACACCTCAAAGTCAAAAGCAGAAAAACACTGCATGTGAAATACAACCAAAAAAACCTGGTGATATAATATGCAAAGTCTGTTACCAATTTCAACAGCAGTCAGCAAAACGGTGAGCCTCACCCCACTTTAAGCACCATTGGCCCTACCTTCTCAAACGTAAGTGGTTTAATCAGTGTTGGATTGCTTGGGTCCTAGAGTCCACAGTGATACTGACCTTTGCCTGGAATTGCAGGGAACTTCAGCTCAGCCCAGTCCAGCAGGAGCACTGCTAACCTGAGCAGAAAAGATCCTATTTTGTGCCAACTCATGCAGAGCTCTTTCTGTACTGATGGAAGATTTAAATGTGGCTCATGTTAAAAAAATCAGTCATTAGTAAAATCAGCTAGGAGAGATAGAGTCCAGTTTCTGCTTTCAGGACTGGTATTGATGTGAGTCCATATGTAATCACTCTGAGTTTATTTCCTTCCACTTGAGAGTAGAATTTGACTCTCAAGGTATATATCCTGCTATGTCAAGGTTTTACATCCCTCTAGAGACACCCATTCAGCCATGGTGTAGACTAGTGTGGCCTTATCAGATGTTAGTTCCTGCTACCACAAATGTGGAGTAACCAGAAGGCAGTGAAGCTATCATTTAGTGTCCTTGATCCCAACCAGAGCCATGAGATGTAATGGAATAGGGCTAAGTTTTTTCCATAACTTTTAAAATTTTTCTTCGTGCATTGGTATCAGATCCCTTAGAGGTGGTGAATGAGAATGACTCCTCTGTGGAGAGATCTAGATGTTTCTGCTGGAAATAGAGACTTGTGCCTGTTCAATACCCAGAAAATCAGTCTATTTTTGTTAATTCCTAGTGGTTTATCTTCTCTGATGGTAAATTTTCACAGGTTATTGCAGGCCTTAACTGGCCAGGATCTTCTGAGGAGAAGGGAATCTCATTCCACCAAGAACTTTGCCAAGTAAAGTCTGTAGGGACACAAGCTCACTATTCTGTGTCTGCTTGCCAAGTTTTTTACAGCCTTGCAGGGACATGGCATAAAGAGAGGTGCTTGTGAGAGAAAAGCTTACCTTTGTCCTCTACATATGAGACTTCCCACTGGATGTAGATCTGCTCCTGACACATTTCAGAACCAGGTATGTGAAGGAAATCTTTCTTGTATGTAAGCCTTACCCTCACCCTCTACCATGAATGTACCTATGCAATCAAACACGGTCCTTTACATTTTTGTAAGACTACATCCTGTAAACCTTCTTTTTTTCTGCTTCTATGCAGTTAATTGTCTTCTTGATCAAGAAGCCATCTTGGCTTTAGAAAAGTTTCTTGGAGTGAGATTACAGCTGGCATTCAAAATTTAAGTGACTATTCATGATTCTGTCAGAATAAGAAAGACTGATCTTTCACACTGTATGGAGATTTTATTTAGTTTAAAGAAAGACTGATCTTTCACACTGTATGGAGATTTTATTTAGTTTATCCTTGACAAAGACTATCCTGATGGTAGAGGCTATTCACAGATGCTGATACACTTACTGTCTTTGTGAATAAAGGAGCAAACATTTAAGCTCTTCCCTGCTCTAGAGTAAGGTTCATGAGCAGCTGTTGTTGTCTGTACATTGGGTTTATTTAATATGTACAGGGTAAAAACACATCTAGCTCTCTAACTATGGTGCTCTGTATGGAAGTGTGGAAACTAACCTGAACATAATGTAACTTGATTTATGAAGGACAGTCCCATATATCAGATTCAAATACCTCTCAGTTATATGATCCTTACAGAGCAGCTGGTGATCATGCTTACTGCTTTGAGTGACTTTAAGAGCTGAAATATGAATATTGCCCTACACATATTGCAGTTATTTCTTCAGAATCAATTGCCATGTTCTGTGGCTATTTCTGTGCTGCTTGATATTGTAATCGATGTTCTGGTCACCTGCCTTGTATTCTGGGACCTACTTTCATACATCTGTTGCAACAAACTTGTTCTTCCAAGCTTCCCGTGGAAAACTAGGAGAATTTGTCCTTGTTCCCCAGCTTAGGCTTTTGAGCTGAAAAGCAAGGCAGAAAAAAGCTACATGTAGAACAATATATTCTACTTTTGTCAAACAGAATAGGAAAAGCTGCAGAGTTTTGGGGATTTTGTTGGTGGGGATATTTTGTTTGTTTGTGTTGGGTTTGGTGATTTTTGCCTTTTTTTTTTTAGGCAACTAGAAAGTAAATATTTGTAAGGGAAGTAAAATTTTTGTATATGTCTTTAGACAATCTCCCTGAATTGTTGGACTTTTTGCTCCTCTTTGTCTTTAAAATTCATACGGCAAACAAAACATTGTGCTAGATGGGGAATTGGGTGTGAGTCTTCTGTTCAGTGTCAAAATAAGGTGACTGTGAGCTGTAGCTCACCTTACTGCTCTGACAGGTGCTAGCATCCTGCTTCACAATTTTTCAGCGGAGCAGCAGCATGAATACATGGAGTCCTTGGCTCTTCAAAGACATTGCTGGATTTATTTGCGTGGTAGTTAATCAATTTTCTTATCTGTCCTTAAACCTTAGAACCAATGGTATGTAAATTCCTAAATAACTGCATGCACCAGGCCTGCACAGACCAAGACAGAGGAAGAATTAATAAAACATTCGTACGAGTCTCTGCTGATTTCTCCACACATTAAAGGCTAATGGTTGCCCAGCAGTGAGCACATCTGTATACAAACTTCTCACATGCCATTAACAGAGCTGACCTCTTTCAGCAGCACGCACAAACCCAAACTATATCTACAGGAACCTTTTTATTTCTCTTAGACAGAATATATTATTGTGGTGTTTTCAGTATGGTGGGGAAAAGAATAAAAGAAACAGTTCCCTTAGGTTAGATGAGACTCTGACTTCTGGCATATTATGGGCAGGATGAGCGTAATATCTAATGGGAGAGGAGCCATTCCTGTCCAAGCAGTTGCTGCTGGTCTACAGGAAAAACAGTTATATATCTCTGGGAACCTATTTGCAACCTTGGTTGCAATTGCTATGGTTGATTCCATTAGAACAGGAAAAGGAATGGAGAAAACAGAATAGTTTAACACATAGCACAAATGCACAGTAACAAGAAAAAAATTTAATTGCTTATAGCATTTACAAAGCATTTTTATTTGTTCAAGAGGTGATTATGCTCTGAAAAGTAGCACATCAGTCCGATATGCATGAGTAGCCCACTTTGATATATAAAACAGGTGTTTGTTATTTATAATTTATTTTGATTTAAGCAAAGAAGTAGTTGCCTAGGTGAAACTGTGGGTATTCTATCACACATATGACCTACAATAAAAACCTAAAGTACTCAAATACTATTTCAAACAGGACCTTTGCCTTTCAGCTATCTAGAAAAAAATCCATTTAACTCCTATGAATGGGGCACAACAGGGAAATTACAGGTGCAGGTATGACTGAGTAGCATAAGAACCTACTCCTTCTGGTTGACTAGTGCCCCATAGCTGAAGATTAATACAGCCTACAGATCAGGTGTCAAATAAATTCTGTGTGAGCTCCTGGACGGTTTCAGGGCAATCCCACCCAGATAAATTTCAATTGTATTAAAATGGTTTAGTGCTCATAAAGGTACTTGCAACACTGTGGTAGCAAATGAAGCTGAAGCAAACTGCTGGGTTGGTAACTCTTAAACCATTTCAGCTAGGTCATTAGAGGAGGTCTTGGATGCACCCTGTTCTGGTTCTTGCTCCATTGTGCCAGAATGTAGTTCGCCAAAATGCTCAGCTCCTGCTTGCTACAGTGGCTGAGCTCTGGCATTTTAGAAGATGATGCAGATCCCAGTGAGGCACTTGCTTAGGGGAACATTGCTGAGGGATCCCTCGGGACAGACCTTTCACTGCTGTGAAGCGTCTGATCCACAGTGAAGCTGTCAGTCAGTACATCGTGCTGCAGCTGCAACACCGTTGGTAATGCTGTGAAGTAAAGGGAGAGCCTGGCTGACGGTCAGATCTCGCCTTGAATCTTCAGGATGAAAGTTAGATATCTGGCACTCTTTGAGGTGTTTTTTAACCATATTTAATTAGGAATCTAGTAAGCCTCTCTGAACACGGAGCCCTTTGTTGCTGCTTTCATAATGTCACTTCTCAGAATAGCACAACACAGTAAACGTTATTTAGGAAGAAGATACTGAAAAAAACTGTAACAAATTACACCTTCAGGAAGGCTTAGTGGTGAGATAGGTGCTCAAAATCTGGAGATAAGGAGACAATAATGATAGAGAATAATAAAGAGAAAATAATTCACATATCCAGGATGAGTGCAGCCTTTATAGGGATGAAGAATATTTGTTTGACCATGAACACCACTAGAAGGCAAGAAAGTGTCTAGTTTTCCTAAAATAAGCAGGATCTTTTCTAGAAGTACTTAGGTAAGCTGCCTGTGTAATGATCTAAATGTGTACCCCACTTTCTCTTTTTCATCATGTGTGTTCATGCTCTCTGGTTCACAGCCCTTGGCTGCGTACTTAGTGGTGGGGGGAAGAAGGACCCCACTGGACAGCAAAGGCCACTCTGAATCTTGGACTGTATCTACAGAGTGCAGTAAAGTTCTTCACACCAAAGTCATGACTGGGACCTTCCCTCCTTCAGACTTACTCAACATGTAAGAAATTACACAGATTCTTGCCAGGTCAGAGCTGTGATGCTTCACTGTTCCCAAAATGGATTTTCTTCAGATCCATTGCTTTAGAGGAGAGGGCATGCATGAGCCACAGAGCTTAAATGGCTTACCCAGAAAATTATAGCAGGTTTTAGTTAAACTGGGAATAATATTGTCCAACCTCTTCCCTCACCTCTTTTCTCCCAACCTTTAGCATTAAATCCCTGTGGGTTTTTTTTCTCCTGTATCTACCAATTCATTGTAGATTGGCTGGTCTTTTTGTGTTGATGAATTGGTGACACCACATGGGAGATACAGTTTAACATTGGCCTGTAAAAACTAAACAAGATGGGAAGTGTGCTGTAACAAAATCATGCTTTTATTCAAGTGACAACCTATAGAACGAGTTGAAGAGAGGCACAGACAGCTTTACATCAGTGATTCCGTGATACAATATGTTCTGCAAAAAGATAGCTGTCTCCACATAGTAACTTTCTGACTTTTGTGTGTACCTTGATTCTGTTTACAAGTGCTTCTGAGGACTGCAAGAAAGAACTGTTGCAGCAATATGATCCTGTTCAATAACAGTCACCTCACATAATGCCATCAAGGACAGGTTCAGGTTTCTAGGGAGCCAGTGAGCTGAATCAGTTATGTCCTGCGGACACTACATGTTAATCCTTTAAGAAAATCTTCCTGCTGCTCTCTGGGAGTCTCCCAGCCACCACAGTCCTTCTCTCCAAAGTAACACGAGACACAGTGATCTCTGCACGTTTGGCTTCTCTTTGAAATGCTACAAGAACACTCTTTTTTGCTGTGTTTAGTGCAATGCAAAAGGGTACACTCAATGGACTCTCAGATCTGAAGGAAAAGTAGATGTTTTTTCAGTTGACTTTTTTTCCTTTTAGGTCCCATTCTTCTTTTGAAGTATGACTAGTTTTACAGGTAGTGTACTTCTAACTGACACACACAGAATGAAAGTGAGATGTATATTTTTTGACTACTAAGAAGTGCAGGGTTAAAGTTCTTTTCTTCTTCAGAAATGGTCCTGTTATGGACTTTTTTTGTCCTTCCAGTATGGTCTGTGTCCCCTCAAAACACAGCCATAAACAATTGCAGTGTAGCCCCCGCAGAGGTGGCAAACTAATGCAAATGCCGATGAGAGGTTGACTCTACAATGTTTTAAGTCACAGATGAGCAGATGAAGAAAAGAATCAGAATTGTTGCAGACTGAGAAACAAGCCAAAAAAATTGGAGGGCTAGTCCTCATCCAACATCTTGATCATTCCAGATAGTACCTTAGCCGAAAACTTAACTTGTAAAGTTTAAGTTAATCTCTACAGTGATTCAAGATGTCCAGAAAAAATTGGAAAGGACAGGATTAGATCTGTGGCTTTCTTTCTGCCCAGAATATAGCTTTCTAAGATAGCATCAGATGTTTGTGGACAAGTCATGATGTTGGCAGAACTGTGAAAAATATCTTGGACTTTTAATGAGCGTAATGTTTTGAAGGTAATTAAATTTATCTGCTACTCAACAATGGATACTGTGTTGACCTAAGTTTTCAGAAATGGCAGTCCAAAATCTGTGGAGGGCTAAATAGAGCATGCTGGATGCTTCTTACTTTACATAACCAGACTGGATGCTTACAGATCTCATATGCAGACCAGGGTCCCCTGTGT
This sequence comes from Picathartes gymnocephalus, assembly GCA_013390045.1. Taxonomy (NCBI): domain Eukaryota; kingdom Metazoa; phylum Chordata; class Aves; order Passeriformes; family Picathartidae; genus Picathartes; species Picathartes gymnocephalus. Next base: position 153,003 of record WEKY01027596.1, read on the forward strand.
TTGAGAATCTGGGCTATCCTATTCACCCAGCTTCTGAGCAGCTTGTTCCTGCAGCTCCTGTGGCTGTCTTAACTCCTGTGCTTTACCCATATTATGTCTAATCTTTTAATCTACAGCTTTATGCTTGGATTTTCTTTCTCAACTGACATATTTCCTTCGTTTCTCAGTCCATTCTCTATTTTGTTCCTGACACTTCTTTGCAGGGCTTTTTTCCCCACTCATTGTAATTCCTCTTTCCCACCCCACAGTGACAACAGCCAGCAGTCTGGCTGGCCTTGGTGCATCATGTACTTGAGTGAGCTTCATCCCTAGACAGGACAGCAGACCTTGGCTAGCAGCTGTCTATTGCCTACACTAAACACAATGCAAGTGTTTGTTGTGACTTTATTGATAGTCTGAAGAACCCTTTTAGACCCACTGGGGAATTCTTTGTTAGATGCTGTAGAAATATGGGTGGAGTTTCAAAGTTTGGGTAGATTCATGGTTATTTTCCTATTTAGAATCTTTGGAGGTACATGAACAACCAGAGTGAATGAGCTCTGGATCCTAGATGCCAAAGCTGTATCAACTCCGGCAATGAAAAGGGAAAATCATTCCTGACTAATCATAGCCAGAGAGCTTGTCTTGAAGATTATTCCAGGTCACTGTGTTGTGGACTCTGGATGTCCATTTTGCCCCAGTGAGGTAACTTTAGAGACAGAATCTCAGTGGAGAAACAAGAGGTTCTAATTTGTTGCTCAAAGTAGAAAAATAAACGATGTTGCACTTCATAAATAGGGTGTTAATGATAGCAATGAAATAATCGATTTCTCCTCATTAAGTAACAAACAACACAAGCTGCAAAATTAACCAATTTGTTTCACACAGTTGGATTAATGGAGAACCAAGCAGATTCCTCTCACCAATGAATAATAGCCTAGAGAAACAGTGCTAATCGAGACAACAGCGCTGGTAGTAAACAAGTCAATCCTGTATTTATTAGAGCAGTAGAACATGCATAATACATTGAGCTCTAGTTACCAGCTGAAAGTTGCACAATGCTGGCAAAATAGTTTGTGGTATCTCTACTAGAAGGAGATTGTTTCCCTGACAGGAAATCCATATGTCTAGGAGGAGAGACATTAATTTAGTAGAAGGTGAGAAGAGTGCCACATGTGGAGTGGGTGGCCTGCTCTTGACTGAGTGGCCATTCAATAATTACTCTAAATGCATCACTAATACTGCAAAAAGCATTGTCAATCAATCAGGACCCTGGCTTTGTAAACTTGTTAATGCTGCTTAGGTTTGACTAGTAGTTTAGAGGAAACCATGGGGAGTATTTAAGTAATGCCAAATGTGAAAATATTATAGTTGGCAAGTCAGACTGGTTGTTTTTTTTTTTTTTTGCACAAGAATGTGCAGAGTTTTCAGTGTCTGTGAAGTAAGCATATTGGAATGGGATTCAACTAGTTCGACTTCTTGTACTGTACAATAGCTTTGGCCTAGAGAACAGCATGCTAAACTGGAGCTTGGAAAGCCTGCTCTGCCTTTGACCTGCTGAATGACCTTTGGCTTCGATGTGCCTTTTTCTGACACACTTAAAAGATAGGGATGATGATAGTGCCTATTGTAAAGCACTCAAAAAGCTGAAAAGTCCCATATGGAAGACATATAAGGATTGCTAATTTTTTTCTTTGTGCTTAAAGTATGTTAACCTTAAATTTACTGGCTCTAGTGGAATTAGTCATTATGATCTCATTGGAGGGGTTTTCTCACTGAGGTGAAGTTTGGTTTTTTTCTGCTTTATTTGACTGCTTGTCTACCTTTGACTGATTATGCTGGTATCAAGAAACAGCTTTATACATTCCTAGTTTAATAAAGGATATATTTAGTGCTGAAGCATTTGGAAGGTGGTCAGATAGAAGACTAAGGCTAACAGTAACTGCTATTCAGTAAGCTTCAATTTAGGCTCACAAAACCAGTTAAAGAGTCAACTGTCTTCCCTGAATACTCCCTGATTTTGTCTTTGTTTTAATTCAAGGAACAGTCCTTATGGCAATGTGATTGACTGTAACTAAGTGCTAGTTGATGGTGTTCCTCATGCTAAGTGCAGATGTTGTTCTTTGTGGAAGTCAAATACTTTCATTTTAAGATGGCCCCATTTTCAAAAGCTAACCATTTTTTTCCTAACAGATCATGTCATGGCACACAGGAAATATGATTCTGCAGACCTGCAAAATCCAAAGACAATGAAAATTCATAAAGAATTGATAAAAAGAAGAGGAAGTATTAGGGATATTCCTGAAGAAGCTGTATCTGTAGAGGAGTTTCTATTACAGGTAACTGGAGTAAGTCCCTCAGGAGTCTTCTGTTTTCATCTATTTATTAAACAACTAAGAGAATAAGACAAACTATAAATTAATTATACTTACCAGCGACGTAAAGTCAAGGCAGTGGTGAACACAGATAATGCAATTCATAGACAACAGGGGGCCAAATTTTCTCCTTGCTTACACCTGTTCAATCTTACTGAAGTCAATGGGATTGGACAGGTGTAACTGAGGGGAGAATGTAGCCTCAGGCCTTTTCTGCAGAGGGGTGGAGAGCTGGTGAGAGATGCTTAATGTTAATAAATATGAAGTCTTATCCATTAGTCTGAGATGCACAAAAGACAAAGAATGAAGTGAACAGAGAGATGAGGTGCACAAGTGCCCAAAGCGTAGGCACTTTGCATCCAGGAGCTCTGGTGATTTCAGGCGATGCTGTGAGATCTCAGCCCAACACAAAGCCAGGTAGGTTTTGTGGTGACTCAGAGGAATTGCACCGATGAGGGATTTTGAGTATTTAGGTCTGTGTGCACAACCTGCATGCCAGATTGGAGCATAGCACATAGCTGTCATTCTATTTATTGGTCACTTACATATACAGTACTAATGACCTCTTATAAATTGTCGTTTCATAAACAGCTTAAGTGCCAGTACCTTCCAGCCCTGCATTTCTCTCACTCAAACTGTTCACCAGACTCTTGTTTGATAAAAGGTATCCACAGCCTTACGTATTCATTCACAATCTAAGTCTCAGGTTACCAAGGTAACAAGCAGGTTAATCAGCTCCTCCACACTTGCCTTAATTGAGGGAGGGTACTTCATTCTCCACTTCAGTCAGCTAAGTACAATAGCCTTTTTTAGTTGGCTCTCATAGGCTGTTTTTTATCCACTTGACTCTGAGACAGTTCCCCTCTCCAACTACAGCGTACTGCGCTGTACACTAACAACAAATGTGATTGAATTGCTGAATTACACAACGTGCTTTCCAACTGTCTTGTGCTACAATGTTCATAAATAATTTATGTTGGAATTGCATTAAGTTGTGTCCTTTGCATGAGATTGGCTGTCCTGTAGCTTATAGCACCAGCCCTGTGATGGCAGTGGGGCAGAACCATTCTGGTTTTGGGAGACTGACCCATGACTGAAAGAGAGTGGGGGTGCACGTGGGACTGGGGAGCCTTTCCTTGCTCTGCCTGTCTGCCTGACATATGTTCCCTGTCTAAGTTCTCTGTCAGTAAAAGCAGTTCTCCATCAGTACAAGAGAAGATAATTTCTTATAGAGGTAGTACTGATTTGGACTCAGATTGTGTGTGAAGTGCTCCAAGGTAATCTGTGCTACTGCCTCATTTTTCTGGGACCTCTTAACGTCTAAAATTTTAAAAGAAAGAAAACGCCATGCTGTATCAAGTGGTTTTTGTGAATATTCAGAGCTTATCCTTAGTCTCCCTCACCACCAGAATCTCAAAGCTCACAATGTTTCCTGAAAGGATTTCAAGAGGTCTTCCATACTTTTTGTAAACTGCTTAATCAGGGAAGCATGTAACTGTCACTGAAATGAAGCCACTTGTGCAGTATAGCATGTATTTATCATACACAGAAATAGTATCTGGCAATTACAGGCAGAAAGTGAAACTGCTTGTAACAACTTCAGAGGGATTCAAGTAGGAAGAATGAATTAGAGCTTCAGTATTAATAAAACTGATGCAACTCATGGCAGAGAGTCTGGGCTTTTACTTATATACATGTGGATGAATCTCCAGGTTTATGTCTGTCTTGTGAGATGGGAGCCATAATAACACAATGCCTTCTAATACCAGTCTGGAGAGTGAAGCAAGTAACAAAACTTTGCCCTAGTTTGTGAGTGTAAGTTTTTCAATGACCTCTTCAGACACTCTCCCTAACCACCAATGTAACCCTAAATCCACCTAAAGCCACTCAAGTACCCCTAAATTTGAAAGGAAAAAAAAAAAGTAAAGAAGTATTAAGAATTTTAAACCAGGACATTCTTTTAGTGTTTGTTGCTGAGAACATGAAAGGTTGATTTGTGATGAGAATAGCTGGCTTCAAATTTTCACCAGTATGGGACTTCTAAATGCCTGCTACTAGCAGCGTGTTTTTATTTATTGTGGTGTGTGCCTCTCTTTAAGTTTGGGAATCATCAAAATAGGGTAGACTCAGCCTTTGTAATACAACCCTCTAGGAACAATTTTATTCAGTCAAAGTAATACTGAGACCTTGGAGAGGAGAATTGATCTAAAAAGCATATTTTTTTTTAAGAGAAGCCCTTGCACCAACCTTCTATTGTATATTATCATTAACAATTTCTGCTAACCCAGGAAGACACACCGCTTTCTAAAGTAAAGCTAAAGCTCACTCAGCTATGTTAGAAGCAGAGTTTTGAATCCCTTAGTTCCTCAAGTCTTTAATACTGCCTGTAAATCTTGACAAATTACATTTTTGGGCTTCGAACAATGTTTTTTTACGAACTTTCCAACTGCCCCCCTGAGAAATATCTAAATGACCCAAGAACTACTTAGATTTTTTGCACTGTGTAAACCAAAATTTCACAACTGCCTATAATTTGAAATATTGTATCCTCCTGTCTTGGAAGGAAAGGAAACAACCCACAACCCCAAACTCTCACACAATCATGTTGTTTTTACCTCTTGACTGCACATGACATAAAACCAGCTCCCGTGTCTGGGGTCCCAAGTAACCAAGACAAAAATCTGTTATTTTTTAAATGAGAAAAGACTCAAAGTTTAAAAAGGTAGAGGCTACTCTGCAAATGAGAAATTGTATATGATACTTTTCAATGAGAAAGAACATACTAAATGTAAGTTCTGCTGGAGAGAGGAGGGAAAGAGCAGGGATCCCCACAGTCAGAAAGCTTCACTGAACTTATGCCTGTATTTCTGGCTAAGAAATTTGCAGTACTAAATGCCCTCTCAGAATTATGTGCTTACCACTGTTAAGAAACTGTTATTTCTTTCTCTTCAGTTAATTTGCTTGAGATGCTAGGCAAAGATGCACACTGGCAATCAAGAAAGCTATAGTGGTAATTCAAAGAGAAATAAAAAGTAGTACTGAGAGTAAGACCATTACCATGAAGACAGTTGCACTTGGTGAATTACTAGCAGAGAAACTGAGCTAAAGAGATATTCCTTCTGTTTCTTCCTCTGGTATTTCCATGATGGTCATAGAAATGCTTACCTCATTTTAGTCACTTAAGTACCTTTTTTTATTCAGATACACATGAGAGAATGCATTTCTCTTCATTTAGAATAAAATGGTTCTGCTGCTCATTTCTGTAGCATTTTTGATTGTTAACCTTTAAATTTTTTGGGGAAAAAATGCTTGTGGTAATAAAGTGCTCCCAATTATTTTAGAATTAAAAAGAAATCAGAAGAGAAAGTTCTTAAGAAATGCATATAGTGATCTCGGCCCAGATACTCTTCAGAAATTAACCCCAAAAAAAGTGCTCATTACAAAGCAGTTGAAAGCATTTATTCCTTGCTAATTTTGAGGTTTGTTTCTTTTCTGTATATCCACTTGAATATATAGAAAAGATGGTTGTGTACCTCTGCAGCGTCTTCCTGTCTTTACAGTGTTATAATTAAAAAAAAAAAAGCACAAAAGGACAAACCAAACAAGTCTGAAATTTTATTTCAATAAAAAAGATAGAAAATATTATCTTGGTGATATGAACCAAAAATGCAAAAATGAGTATTGATGGGATGTGACATTATTCCCACTTGTAAAAAATGCCTCCATAACTCATTTGTGACTAAGGCAGTTTTGAATTATGGGATTTGCAGTTCACTCGTGGGATAAATTACGTACTCCTCAGACAACCATTGTGTATCTGGCAATGTCTGTATCATTCACAGCTCTGGGTAACAGCAAGAGACTGTGCTTTCCTATTGCTTTAGTGAGTCTACTCTTCAAACATTTATTATACAATGGTTATTGCAGGGGATAAATAATGCATATGAGGGAAGAAAATTTACATTATAAGTTGATTAAACTGCTTAACAGTTTTTAGCCACTCTCTAAATAAGGATTTTTAACCAAATTTAATCTATGCAGTGTTCCACGTCCAAAGAACTAGCATTTAATCTCTGTTTAACTGAAATTTAGTTAGCAATGTTGACACCTCTGCATTTTAACACTGGGATTTCTTTGTGAGACACAATCCCTTTCACTCAACTTAATATCCCATCTTGGTCTCTAAGGGAAAATAATTGAGTTTAGGCTAGTTCTAAATAGCGATAAGGACAGGGAACACAGATGGGTATTTCATTGATTAACACTAACACTGGCCTAAGGCCTTGGTGTCAGGCATTAGATTAGGACATTACTAAGAGAATGACAGAGTTTTGGCACTTTATTCCTCCTCAATAACATTCTTTCACATATTAAGTTTATCCCACCCTAGGTAGCTACTTTATCATGCAGAAGGCCTTAATCCACTGATGTGACTCTATCTGCTTTCACTTTGATGCTGCCTCTGTTTACAAGAGTAATGCAGCCTGTGTAAGACAAAGTACTCGTGACAAGAACAACTGAATAAGGCTTTTAGATGCACAGAGCTCTGACCTAAAAAAAAAAAGAAAAAAACTTCAATAAACTTCAAAATACTCCAAAGCAAAAGAGAAGGGAAAAAATCAACAAAAATCAGAGGCTTTTTGAAATGAAGTTATGTTGTTTGCATCATGAAGAAGCAGACATGAGTTTTCCATCTAGAAGATTCAACTTTACTGATCTTCTTGTACTGCACTTTATCTTTTCTTCACCTTTGACCTTCCTTTCAGTGTCTCCTCAAGGCATCATGAACGTAAGCCTTGTGGTGTTCTTTTAGAAGTAGGATTGCTGCTATCCACTCTGGTGAATTTAAGCAGCTGTTGGAGTCAGTGACAAGGTTGGCTACAGATTTGGTGTACTGGCTGGGAAAGAGATTATGGGTCAGTCCCCAGTGCTGGGAGACAAAAGATTTAAGTAGTTCAGGATTTTTTGGATATCCGAAAAAGATTTCATGAAATTTGTAAAGATCTAATGGTGTATTGCAGGTTTCACGTGGCCTAAACAGCTTATAGCAAGTAAAACTCTAGGTAGCCAGTAAGTGGTGTTTTCACAGCAATGCTTTTGCAGAGAAGTATGAGATCTTGTGTAATGTAATTCCACAAAATTGCATTGCTGAAGACAGAAACTAGTGATTCTTAGCACTTGCAGGGACTGTGACTATTAGGTGGACTGCCAATTTTATGAAACTCAAACTAGATTATTGATGTATCTATTACAGGAAAATGAGTTGCTGGTGAGGCTTTTTCTCTCTAGTTAATAGAAGATTTAATAGACTGGCTACTGAGAGTGGTATTTTGGATTTTTTAAAAGTTAATTTAAAGAGATCCTAGCAAAGTTATCTCCTTTTTTTTCTAAATCATGGAAAAATTTTTGGAACTCCTGAAAGACAATAGAGTTATGGGCAGCGAGGTTTTGACCTTATTGGTTTGAATCTAATGAAGATTTTTCTCCTGCCAACACAGAGGTATTTAATTTTGTTTGGAGTGTCACAGTACCTGGATTCTGACTGGAGGTAGGAAAGGAAATTGCCTTCTTTCAAAGTTTCAGAAAACTTATAAGAATTGTTATTCTATAAGCATTGTAAGCCTGCTGTGAATGTTGGCAACAAGGAAATATTATATTTTTATATTTGCATAACAAATAGTCCTATTAAGATTGTTTAAAATTATCCACATGACACAGGGGCTATCTTAAATTGTTCTTGTTTACACAGATTGAAAATCTGGCCTTCAGTGTTCAGACAGAAACATGTATTTTCTTTTCTTTTCACTTAAACTGGTGCAAAATAGACAAAACTCCATGTAAGTCAGTCGAGCTGAATAAGAACCAGAGAAAAAGATCCTATCTAATGGGTAGCACTTTTTTTGCATGCATTGAGATATCATTTCCCTTTTAGAAGAAAGAGTGAAAACTTATCATGTGACTTTTCTGGACATTTAATTTTATATGTTTGCCCCCACCTGTTTTATGGTTTGTTGTTCAATGTTCTCCACAAATTATATGAATTTTGCTTGAATTCCCCAGCCAAAACTCTTTCTGGAATTATCTCTTTAGAACATTATGATTATTTTTATAATGATAACAACTCTTAAATAACTTGTCTTACAGAGAATGTTTCCAATTCTACTTTTCAGATCATTAACTATTTTTTGCACAGCAGCTTCAAAATGTTAAAAAATGTTTGTTCTCCTACTTTTTGCAGTGACAGCTTCATGGCAGAGGAGTCTGTGGTACCAGTTTTTAGTGCAGTTCATTTTCACTAAATTTCTTTGTAAATGAGATGTTATTGGCAGTGCTGATGAAGAAGGCGGCTCATAGGACTAAGCTGGAGCCTGACAAAATGTGAGTAGATGCTGGAAAACTTCTTCACCTTTGCTTTATCCTGGCAGCCTTGGCCCAGTTTTCTAAAGGTCCTTTCTTGGCAGCCTCTCTAAGTAAAAGAAGATATAATGGCAAATTATAGTTTGATTTTTCATGTATGGACAGGGATTACCGCATAATGCAGGATTTTGGCTCAGGTTTCCCAAGAAGAAAGGTGAGCACAAGCATCCTATGACCTGTACTCTTCACAAAAAATTTGCATTGGTTTTGACAGCACTTGAAAACATAAAAGGTCCTAACAGTTCAAAGGGTGGTATTTTAAAAAAATAATAAGCTGTATTTGTTAGTGCTGAACACTGAAGTGATGAGAATGTAACTGTTTCTGCCCACCTGTAAGATTTAAAAAATGCTGTCTTTCAAGCACTTATTTCGCATCCTTTGTCTTGGTGTGGTAGATAGAAACTTCAGATTGTTTGGAGGAGAACTGGCTGCAGTTGTGAGGCTTTTGAGTTCTTTATGTGCAGCAATGAACAAGCTGGTTTCCGATTTAAGAACATGGTGTTACTTCACATCAGGAACACGAGTTTCTCTAGAGTATTTACCCTTTGGTGCAGGACATCCTGACAGCTAGGGTTTTCAATCTTCATGGGGTTTTGTTTGTTTGTTTGTTTATTTGTTTGGATGTTTTTGTTTGAAAAGGGATTATGCCTGTGCAGAAAAATGTAGAACATTTCCTTGAGATTTCCTGTCAGTGTATGAGTTTAATGCACATCTGAGACATTGGCAGCACTATAAGCCACAGTGGTAGTTACCATCTGTCACATTGCCAGACTATCTCAAGGCACATTTGTCTTTCTCAGGGAGGGGAGAATATGTCAATGCACTTGGAAATTGAAAGAAAAGCTGTGTTTTTAGCCCACCCTTACCACATAACCACATCTGGTACTTCTGGACATATATAGAGGATATATCCATGTACCCAATATGATGCCCAGAAAGGCAAGGCAGAAGTCCACTCTGTACAGCTTAGTCCACTTCCAAGGCAGTTTCAACTGTACTATCAAGCCACCAAAATATCACAGTTGTTTGTTGTTCATTGGATCACTGGTAGCCTCCCTACAAAGTCAAAAGTGGCAGGAGGTAAAGACAAGTTAATGGAGCCTCAGTGCGTCTGGGAATTGCAGGGGTGGGCCAAAGCCTCTGCTGGTCTTTGCCCTCTCCTAGGTATAGCTGCTGTGCCACTAAGCAGGGGCAGGGGCAAAGCAGATGGGGAGCCTTGCAAACATGTGCTACTCTTGCTCTTTCTGCCTTGAAAAGAAATGGGGTGTCTGGAGGACAGGGCACCAGCATGACAAGGTCTGGTGGGAAAACGGACCAGGGAAAAAATGTATCTGAGGGAAAAAAAACCTTGAAAACCCCACTCTTAATTAGATAAAATATGCCTGAGGGAAAGCAGGTGAAAGTAAGGGTTAAAGCTGAAACACCACAGTAATTTGTTGTTTTTATGTTTTAAGTATTCCACAGTTTCTGGAAATAAGGAAGAAAAGTGTCTGATTGCGAGTGTCAGATTGGGTCTGTGTTGTTCAGAGGCAATTCCTGTGTCACTATTGGGATGCGATTCCCACTGTCACTGGTATTAGATACACTTTCAAGCACCTGATTTTACTGTCAAAAGTGGGATGATTCCTGAGGGGCAAACTTGCAACTTCAGTGTTTATTGTGTTCAATTGACCATAAATCCAACACGTCACACTTCTTCGATAAAATCGGACTATATTAGAATAAATTTCATCTTAAACACAGACTTTTATCTAATTCCAGCCACCTCCTAAGACGACTGCGCATGTGAACATAATCTAGACAATACTGCAATGGCAGTTTAAATAAAACTGAAAGTCTTTAGGCCCCAACTCAGAATTAGAACTCTTAGAAATCTTTTCTAATGTGTTGTTTATGCTGCCTGCCCCCATTCTTTGAAAAATGCAGGCTAGCCAAAAGTTTTTGATCCTTCTGCTATTAACAGATGGTATACGTAGCTAAGGATAAGCTGAGACTATCACTTAGGCTGCAAGCAAAGGGGTGAGGGATGCTCCCCTGTGGGTACCCTTAAAAGGCCATAAGCTTGAGTAGCAAAAATGAAAAGGTCTAGTGCTGGTGTTAATTACGCAGAAACCACACAGAAAGTGCTCGCTGTCACAGAGTTGAGAGGTTGTTCATCCCTTCCAAAGATAAAAGGCATGGTATGAAAACATTTTGCAGAGGACAATGAAGTGAAGATTAGCATAATCTTCTGCAGTATCCTCAGTAAGCTATCCATGAGTGAGCTGCTTTTTTCTCATTCCTTTTGCTCTAATGTCTGGATTTAAGGAATGGCAATGTAAGAATAGGCTTTGTCCTTGAAGCCTGACAGTTGTGTTTTCCCGCCTTCATGTGATCATCCTTGTTGCTAGCGTACTGCTCTTCTGGTAATCAGACAATGGAAGGAAAATGAAGTGTCAGTTCATTGATAGAACCTTATCCTGGCTATGCTTTTCTCTTAATCCAGACTCACCAGTGCTCTCACACTCTTTCCTATTTCCTCATTTCTTCTGAATCAAAAAAGTAACATCTCCATAAATATTTGGGATGCAAGTAAAAGCAAATAATGTGAGAAAAATCCTAAAAATAGCTCTATGGACCCTAAAAGCAACATAATGGTATAATTCCTCTCTGCTTGGTAGGAGAGTGTCTGTGGAGGATGCCTGTTTAGCATGTTCAATTGAGCATGCTTTCATACCTACCTCAGCGAAAATGGCTCTTTAGATGCACGTCCTCTGGAGCACAATGTTTAGTTTTAGCATGGAGACTTAGCCATATACATGTTTTGGTTTAACGTGACTGTCTCTAGGGCTGACACAGTGGCTAATACTCAAGTTTGTTAGCCACTTTGATCCTGAGTGCCCTGTTTTAAGTCTTACTACTACTGGTTAAGCTAGCACTTTGTTACCGCAGGGATAACTGGAGGATTGAGTGTTGGGAGGCACTATCCCCAAGATCAAAATATAAAAATAGGTCTGAGGTCAGGGAACTGTACAGACCCCCAGAAGCTTTTCAGTTTTACAGCTGGAGATAGTCTCTTAAGTATATATAAATCGTCATTAGGATTCTGACAAAGAAGTGCACAACGGGATTGCTGCAGGGCAGGCTCTTTGAATCTTATTCCTGATAAAAACCACTTCTGGCTGGCTGACAGGAGACAAGGCAAGTTCAAGGGAGGCATTAAAAACATCTTAAATCTGTTGATGGCAGCGGAAGTGTTGGGATGAATAGTTTGGGATTAGGATGAAAATTTCTGAGTCCAGTCAGGGCAGAGAATTTGGCTTCAGCTGGCAATTCTGGGGAAAAATATGTTTCTGAATACGGTCAGATTCAAATAATAATGCACAGGATCACTGTGAAACTTTCTGAGAGGGAATAGTTGATTTTTTCCCCTTCCTTTCCCACCCATTCTCCCCAAGGAAAACTTCTGTCTGATTGAAATATCTCTCTAGCAGAAGAGAGGCTATCTATCAAAGAGCTCCCTAGCAAAGGCACCAGTGAGGCAGCAGGAGTGGATTTCAGGGCATTGATGGGCACCTCTGCCCTGCTAGGAGCAGCTGCAGTGGGACGTGGCACCAGGAACTCCCCATGGCTGCTTCTCTTTAGCAGAGCAGAGGGGCAGTGTCTTTCCACTGCCTCACATGCCCTGGGCAGCCTGGGATGATGGAGGGCAAGGCACCTTTGCCTACCTGGGGCCAAAATTTCCTTGTTGAACAAGGAAAGCATCACTACTCATCTTTGCAAACCAAGAAGCAATGCAGCTCCTTCCACACAAGGGCTGAAGGGAGGCTGAGGCAGACATGGTGTTTTTAGCCTTTTTCAGGCCATGGCTCCAACCCAAAGGCTTTGGGTGGCATGTGTTTTTGTCACCATATTAGTGGCTGCCCAGTTGACAGTGACATTCATTTCCCAAATTCCTTATCCCCCACAATAATGTGAATGTTAAGAGTTTTTGCACTAGAAGACCAGTAATGTCTAACCCCTGAAAAAGTAATTTCAGTGTACCTATAGACCAGCTGCTCTCAGTCAAGCAAGCATCTGTTGCTCATTTTTATTTGGATTTTGCATTGATGTAAGAGCACCGAATTGGTTAGACTAGCACACTTGCCCCAGGTCTTATGTGTAAAGCTTTGTTCCCTTTGGCCCTCCTGGAAATACTTACTCTGTGAAACTGAAGGGACCATCCACGTTTGCCCATGGGTGCATGCACTGTAACAGTGCACTGTGGGCAGTGTGACTGTTGTAGCACACACTGTGGTAGCAGGCACAAGAAAATTCTAGTGGGAACACTTTCCCTAATAATACAATAGAAATTGTGTTAATTTTCTTCCTAATTGATGCTCAGTGGAGCAATGACTGAAAGACACATACTCTGTTTGAAAGACTAGAGAAACAGGTAACTGAGCATACCTGCAATGAACCATCAGCTTGTACCTCTCCAGCACTGTCCAGAGCCACGTGTTTTGAAACCCCAGTAGGTTATTCCTCCTTGAGACGTTAGAGGTAATGTTTTTTCCTATGATACATGGACAGTGCATCAATATGATTGAAATCTAGTCTGGCATTTTTCTGAGTGCAAATGAGAGTGTCTCTGTTAAAAGAACAGTTCAGTGAGAGGGTGAAAAAAGGACCTAGTGGTCAGAGTTATCCTAAGTTCTGTACTACCAGTGAGAGTGGTTATCAGCATTTTGTTAAGGAAAAAATAAAATTGCAGCTTTTCTATCCAACCTAGAAATCTGCCCCAACCTAATGCAAGCAGACAGGTTCAGTGCTACCTAAAATTATTTTGCCTTGTCAGTGAACTGTGGTGTTTGCTTGTTCATAAATACTGTGGACACCTTATTGTCTGCTCCACTGCCATCTGACACAGAAAATTGAATCAAATACTCACAATATCCAACTTGTTGTCAGATATCAGATACAAAAATAAGCCTGCTTCCCTTTATGTTTTAGCTATCATGTTTTATTATGTCAGACTCTGGGATCATGTTACGTTTAACTGGGTTCCCCTGAAAAAGAACCCAAGTGATCTGCAATTCCTGCTGATTTGAGTGAGATTGCAGTTAGTGGGCAGCAGATAATTGAAAGTTTGCAAGGCATTATACCTAGTTGTCAGCACAGCTTTGGATTTGCATAATTGTTCAAAACATCAATGAGAGTTGTTGCGTTTAATTGCATCTTATTTACAGGGGACTTGCACCAATATTTGATTTATTGTCGAGCAATGGAACAGACTGTCCAGGGAAACAGTTGAGTCACTATCACTGGAGGTATTTAAAAAATATGTAGGTATGGCACTTAGGGACACTGTTTAGTGGTGGACTTGGCAGTGTTTTGTTAATGGTTGGACTCAAAGATCTTTTCAAACCTAAGCAATTCTATGATTCTATATTTGAAAGAGTGTTAACTGAGGTACAAAAAACCGGAACCTATAGATAAACAGGAACCAGCACACGAGAAAGCTCATTATAAATTTGCTAATAGTTATTTTCTTCTTTCAGAAGTACTTCATAATGAGATATCCTTAAAACACTAGATGTGATAACCATTTAAGCTTCCCACAAGCGCATGGCAACAGGAGTCACAAATTATGAAGGGAACATAGGTACAACAGCAAATATCTCACAGCTTTCTTGATCACTACAGAAGAAGCCAGGTGAGATTTTATTTCTGTTAAAGTTCCTTGGAAGGGTAAGGGCTTCTGTGCAGAGTTAGCACAATGACCTGTTGTATATTTAGGATGGCAAAATTTAAAACATACACATAGGCTGGGAAGCTAAATTACACAACAGGCTTCCTATAATGACTATCATCTTAAAAAATGCAGTCCACAATGCTTTCCAATGCATGGCATTTGTACTACCACATTTTCTTGGGAACATTATTCTTCATAAAGTACTATAGCCAAATAGCATTCAGAACCCTTCATTCCCATGGTCTGTATTCATATAGGGTATATTCACTGTTATGAATATTCGCATCAGCATTTGGATTTGTTCACACAAATGTTTGTGAAAGTGCTGCTTTATTCAAATAAAACCTCTTTGTGTGAAAAAAATAAAAGAACTTTAACAAGAACATTAATCTTTTGCTACTTAGCATTCAGTTTTCTCTTGGAGAGCTGTCATTCATTAGCTACAGACACAATATTGCATGACTCGAGTAAATGAGTATTCCTTAAAAAACTACCCAGGGAAGCAAGCTGTTCTCCAGCTCTCCATAGGCTCACCTGCAGCTCACTGAGAAAACTGATGGAGTTCAATGGAATTATGGGGAATATGAAAAGCTAAATATGTATCTAAGTGTTGTCAGAATCAGGGCTGATGCACACATCCACCACTATCAGGAGCAGTTTGTGAATTATTAATGATAAGAAAAATTGCCTAAATTAATTGGGTAATTTATTTGTAATGAATAATTCGAGTAGCTCTATTCCGGAATGTCTTCCCGCCCTTGAATAAAGCAGTTTGGAGGTGCTGACTGCCTCTTGTTTCGAATGTAGTTAAAGCTTCAATTAGGCTTGCCTACATTGAAACTTGACATATCAGTTTCTTTCACGTATTTATACAGACAGAGAAGCAAGTCTGTGTTTGGGTTGTATTTTTTCAGAGTTTGAAGTCTTGTTCAAAGATCTTGAGAAATTGAATGACTGAGGACATAGACTGGAATTCTGCCCTTCAGTTTATGTGCAAAATCAAAAACATGCAAAGTTTGGTAGTATCTGAGTTTCATCTGATAAGGCATACATTAAAGTATAAAAAGAAAGCCCAGAAATAGGAGACTTGTCAGTTTGAATGTTAGTTAAATAAGTACATAAGATAAACAGTTCAGTGAGGGTTATGTAGCTGAATTTTCAATCAGGATGCACAAAAGGCTGTTGCAGCAGCATCTTCCATTACCAAAAACATGTAGAATTTGTTGCACAAAGTAGCAGACATAGTTTACAAAGGAAAACCTACCAGTTTTAACAAATCTTTCTTTTCAAACGAAATATTATTAACCAACTCAGAGCACCAAAAATCCCCTTAATCATGAGCTCTTTTAAAAATCCAATATACAGCAGGTTTGACTGTTCATTTGTCACTTAATTAGCACTGAAAAGTCTTTCTTTCAAAACTGTTTGTTTCATACCCACAAACAGGTACTGCATGCTACTAAATTTAGTTAAATGCATCCCTCTTTTTAGTTTTAATCTTAAAATAAATTACTGTTGCCATTCTGTTGAATATAATTGGATGAATAGCTGCAAGTTTGTGGTACTATGACTTAATTTCCACATGGTACAATACACCGTTAAACTATTTTGCTTCATTATAATATTAAATTTGAAATAATTGGCCCAGAAATTCAAGGCAAACTAAGCTTTTAAAAAAAGAAAAGAAACGGTTGATGTTTAGGTGGACCAAAGCTCTGTATCTCTGCTGGAAAGAGCTGCTTCCACTGCTGGGAAAAGGTGTATCAGGGACGCAGGGGACAGGCAATAGGGCAGGAACTAAATGCAGTAGCTTCTAGTGCCACTGTCTGAGGACAAACCAGTGACTGCCTGGAGGAATTACTCTGGAGAGTGAGACAGGATAAAGGTGGAGTTCTGACCTAATCAGGGAATAGGTTTAAAAGGTATCTGGGAGGGAAGAGTTAGCTGTGGGCAAGAGAGAAGCAGAAAAGAAAGAACAGCTTTTAGTGTAACTTGGAGTGTGTGCGTGTGTGTGTGTGTGTGTGTGTGTGTGTGTGTGTGTGTGTGTGTGTATGTGTGTATATATATATGGCAGGGAATTTGAACATTCTGGAGTTTGTAAGGTGCAGCACTGCAAGG
The DNA here is from genome assembly GCA_013390045.1 of Picathartes gymnocephalus. NCBI lineage: Eukaryota > Metazoa > Chordata > Aves > Passeriformes > Picathartidae > Picathartes > Picathartes gymnocephalus. The sequence continues at coordinate 169,605 of WEKY01027596.1, forward strand.
CATAGACATTTTGTGCTTTCCTTGCACAATCTTCACTTTTGTTTGAGTGTGGCATTGGAAGGAGCTGACAAACCAGGAAAAGCGATCCAGAGTATGGTATCCACATGCAGTTTGAGAGCCCTGTGTAAATCCTGGGTTAGCCAGCTGCTAAAGCTCTGTTCCTTTCTATGGTGACATGGACAAGCTGCTTTGCTCACTGTATTGTCACACAAGGTATGAAAAGGGAGGACATGGCATACTGCTTTCTCTTCCAAAAGATGGCATGTTTTACAAAGCAGTGACCAGGAACAACAGTGAACACATGAGACAAAGAGCTCTGAAAGGTCACAGCTTAGAGGTGGGTGGAGGTGCTCCTCCATGAACATCATCAGTGAAGAACACTCTGTGGTTACAGCCCTATTCTGTGGAACACTAAGGACTCTTTTAAATGTGGTGCATAATCTTACCTACAAAAAAATTGTCACAAATTAAAGTTTCCTCTTAAGGTTTTTAGGGCCTTCCACAGGACTCAGGTTTCGGTCATGAGAGAAGGGTGTCCTTTCATATCTGTAGATATCGTATATGAAATTTAAGAACTACTGTTTATTGTGTTTTTTCACATGTGTAATTTATCTGGATTCTGCAGGTATACTTTTTTTTACATTTGTCCTTTGGTGTTAATGTATTTTTTGCAGAATATGTGTAAATAGATATGAGCAAACTGTGTAAAAGTTATTCGGCTACCCAGTGAACCATGTAATCTGTTGATTCATAGAGACAACAGATAATAGAGTGAGATATTTGCTTTACACTGTCTGTATAGTATCTAGGCACAGAGTCAATTTGTGTCCTGTCGGGGCATGTTGTACCACACTATATTATCACTTTGAGGATAGGCAATTTGGGTAATGAATATGTGAGCTGGTGGGGGTAGAGAAGGATCTCTGGTATTATCTATAAAGTGGAAATGTTGAAGCAAGGTTTTGGCTTCATCCTGATTAATACAAAGCACAAACATCACAGATGAGCTCATTTGCTATCTTGGAAACAGTATTGTTAATTAGCTCCTACCTTCACCTCTATCATATCATAAAAATGAAAACAATGCACTAAACACTGACATTTTCTTTGTACAGCAGGCATGAGTAAAAATGCCATCCCTGTGGGAAAACACAAAAATTAAATGGAAGTAAATGAGCATTTTGAGAGCAGTTGAAAGAAAATAGTTACTATTTGTTATGCTTGATCCAAGGATCAGTTTGACCAGGTTGTGGTTATGCTCAGCTACTGCAACAGCCCGTCACTGTACCTCTGTTCCAGCCACTCCCAACAGCCCTGGGGTTGACAGCTGTGCAAATGAGCAGGAGGTGCAGAGTAATGACAAATAGGCCATCCCTCTGTCCACTCCCCAGAATATGCTTCACAGCAGCATATTTTTGTTTTGTTGTTAATCCTTAACAGGTGACCTTGCAAACTGTTGACATTTGCATGGCTTTTCCAGGAAAGTATCCCCAGATTCCTGGCAGGTATTTACAAAAGAAAATTTGTGAAAGAGAGATGTTCCAGGGCTGAACTTCTTCCTCTACTCCAAACATCTTCCCTGATATGCTGACAGGATGTTGTGCAATGCAGGAAAATCTGGACCTAGGTTCTATGTCAAGTATCAGAATGGGTTTAACTGTATTACTTCAGCCTCTGCCCTGAATAATTTGCCTTTTTAGTATAGAAATGCAGGTTAATAGACTTAAATTGCTTCTCTCTGGTACCAGTCCAACTGAGCTTGGTTGAAGATTGTTCCAGTATTGCTGTGCAGTCAGGGTAACAGGTGAGTCTCACAATCAAATACACAGGTGATCCAAATAAACCCACTAAACTATATCCTATGTAATGGGAGTACCTAGAATCTGTCAAGCTGAAATTAGCTCCATCCACTTAGCTCTTCCCAATTTTCTGATCCTGCCATCATCACCTGGAGTCATTGCTGAGATTTGAAGCCTGCAGAGGGGAGCGGGAATGAGCTATCCACCCACACTATGGGTGACTGTCACATCAAGGAAATCTCCATGCATCAGATGTGAAGCCAAACAGCAAAGGCTTAAAAATGGAAAAGCTGGGTGAAACATGAAAATCTTTTTTCTTTCCTAACTAATGGTTGGTGATTTGTCCACAAGCAATCATTTCACTCACATCTTGCTCAGACCTCCTGATAAGGTCTGCTTCTGACATCTCGGTTGGCTTCACCTTGACAAATTCGTCTAGACTTAAATACAAATTTTACTTGAATAAATAGACTGCATGTAGTCCCAGAATCTCCTCTTCCCTTCATCCCCAACCTTCTACCACATGCACCCAGGCTACTTTAACACCTTACTTTTCAGATAAGGCTGGCCAGCCTGCTGCTGTGTCCCAGCCAGAGAGCTGCCCCCCTGAGGGTAGCTGGGCTGACCCAATCAAGCAGGGTCAGGGTGAGCTTTTAATGGAACTGGATCACCTCCCTGATGGGAACCAGTCTTTTGCCTCTCAATTGTTGTTCCCTATGTCCAATGATCTCAGCATCTGCAGTGGATATTTTGGGCCCAGTTGGAATAGTTCTGTCAATGCTTTCATTTAGGCCAGGAAACAACCCCTGAGTTGTCCTGAGTTCTGCTTGGGTTGGGGCCAACATGTTCAAGCATTGCTCATGGAATAAATAAAATAGACTAGAGAAAATGTCTTACTCTTTCTTTGGCTCATCCCTCTTTCTTGAAAGCAAAAGATGAAGGAGATGAAGGACTGTGTGTCTCATTTTTAATTGCACAAATGTTACTATTGGTGTGACTGCCCTGATTATGAAGGACCTTTTCCTGATGGAGATTGGAACAGAACCCACTGTGCTCTCAGTTTCCTGTCTGGGAAGTTGTTGGCGTTTTATTTGGCTTAGCTATTCCAGAAAAGCCTAACAGAATGGTGAATTCCCCTGCCATCCCAGTAGACAGATCTCGTGTGTATGGTGTACACAAGAACACTCCAAAAGAGAAGTTAGAAAATGTCATGTGTACTGTGTTCTATAAAAATTTCAGTTTATCTTGCATGTATTTTTAATGGCAACCACTTTCCAGCTTCCTTTTGTTCGATACAAACAGCAGACTTGTTCTTGAAGTAAACACTGTTTTAGTCTTCTGGTTTTCCCCTTTTATTTCACTTCAGTTTAGTTTAGTTTAGAGCTTCTGCCTGAGCAACCAGGGAATATATATAATAGGGCATGAATACATTCTTATAAGTATTAGAACAAGTATGGAAACACGGAGCCCTTAGTGACCTTGCTAGTCCTCTGCTGATCACTTGTGTTTGTTGTTGTAGGAAGGCAAACATAAGTATAGAAGTGTTATTGAACAGAAAACCCTTCAAAAATTTCACCAGTCTTTTGTATTCAAGTCGCAGAGCAATAGGGGGCCGCCCTGCTCAGAAAGCATACTTATGTGAGTATTAAGAACTGGCTGAGATAAGAAGTAAAGCTTAAGAGACCTTCATCATTAGCTGCTAGTGGTGGAGATTAGTGATCCTACTACAGGATTACAGATGGAAAGACTGCTAGTGTTGGTTAATTGTTCATTAATGCTTGTAAAATAAGATAGCACTAGGAAAACTTGCTATTGTCTGGTCTCTCAAAGTAAAGCAAAATTGGATCTGCTTGTTAATAGCAGCATTGATGTTAACAGGAACATATTTAACAGATCATTTTACAGTGTAAACGACGATCCAGCTCTTTCAACATTTAGTTAGATGCTACCATTTTAATAAGAAATAATTTATGTTTTAAATAATCTGTTTTCTATGCATGAACATTTTATCCTCTTAATTAGCAATGGTTTCACCACGGTGCTTTTAATATTTCCGAGTTTGCATATGAATGTCAGGTGGAACATCACCTCCCTCTAGCCTCATGGATTTATTTTATTTACAATATCTTTAGAATTGCCACACTTTTCCACCAGGGCTTTTCTGTACCATTAGGAAATGACAGGCACAGTCCAGGTTGCGGAATCCCTCTCTCAGGTGCAGCCCAGGATTATGCAAACTTCTACCATCAAAAACCTGTGAGCAGGATGTTCATCGAGGAGGGTGAACCGTGGCTTTGACTCTGTGTCTCCTTAGGGATTGCCCTGCCACGTGCAGCAGGGCTGTGTTTGCTGCTCAGGGTTTACCCTTGTTCTCTGTCTTGGTGGGATGCTTAGTCCAGCTGCAAACTACAGCTCCTCAGGCTTGTAGCCGAGCTGAAGTGGTGCTGTGGTGGCTGTGTCTCAGTGCCTGTTCTGCTGCCAGCCAGTGCTGGGCCCTGACGCTTCCAGCAGGGAAGGAGTGCAGGCAGCCCCTCTGCCCCAGTGAGGGACCAGCTCCTCCTGCTCCCCCCACGCTGGCCCAAGCTCTGCTCCCAGCAGAAGCAGCGCAGGCACCTGTGGGACACACCGCTGTGCTGGACTGGCTGGAGTGGGACTGCTGCTCCTGGAAGCCAGGATATTTTCCTCCCACAGCCAAGTGGTTTCTGCAAATTGCACTTGTCTTTTGACAAGGACGTACTTGAAAAGAAAAATGAGACCCTCCCTTTCTATTATTACAAAATAAACTTCAAATGGAATACTAATCCTGGAAACAGAAAATAAGAATGTTTTCAATGAGATGTATGTGAAGCATTAGTGTTTTAACAAAAAAAAACCAAAAAACATTCACAGCAAGAAATCTCAGTTGTTCAGGAAATAAAAGTATGTGTTTTGAAGGCATGTATTTTAAAGGCAGAAAAAAACTCTGCACCTTACAGGTTATTTCCCTGTAGTTGCTTGAGCATGAAAATAGAAGTCTCTGCATCTTCACAGCAGACACACCCTGGGAAACTTCATCACACCCTAACCAGATTTTCCTGTGTATCTTTAGTTGAAGATAATGGTTAAAACCTTTGCTGAAGATGATTTGCTCTGCCCTGATCTTGGCTACTTTGTTGGTCCCTTGGCAGCAGTCAGAGGAGCCTGAAGGGTGGCTTTAGCCTGAGCCAGATGCCACTGGCCCTGAGGGTCTGATGCAGCATCCAGACACTGACAGGGCACTGAGAAGTCCTGGCTGGGTCCCTTGCAGGCAGCAAGAGAGGTGCTTGGCAGTGTGAAAAGCTGCCATGCTCTGATGACTGGTCTGAGAGGGGCTGCATAGGTGGCAGAACAAATGCAAACACTTCTGCTGAGTGCCACTAACCTATCTGCCCCAAAATGTCATCAGCTGATGTCAGAGAGCACAAAAACCATCATATTGGGGCTCCAGTGGAGGGTTCATTTATGGCGTGCAGCCTTGTATGTCAGGGCCAACAAGCAGGGGCTGAACTCCAGACCTGTGTCTTGCCCCGTGGAGAAATTTGAATTCAACAATGTCGGTGAATAGGAAGCAATACCGCTGGTTAATTGCTTCAAAAGTGTTAACCAACAGCTCATTAGTCTTAAAGATTCAAACTTGATAACCCTTTTTATGTGGCATGGAATGAGACATGCATAAATAATTGCATGCTGAGACCGGCCACTGAGAGACATAAGATGTTGGTTTAAGACAAAGAAAAACAAAACCGGAATGAAATATTTGGGAAGATGAGAAAGATACAAGTCACAACCTCAGTTTGCAACACAAACCCAAGCCCAGCCTTTCTGTAATGACTGTTTTCATAGGAGGAACAAATAATAGCTAACTTGTCTGTGCTGAGTTTACCCCAGTACAGACAACCACCCTGCTCTTAGTTTAGTACCTAAAGAGAGAGTGATTGTAACTAATGTTGGAGCTTTCCTTACAGTTCATTGAGTTTTCCTCTACTACAGTTTAGGGGTGCTTCTTCAATCACTGCAGCTGTAAATTAACTTCTTAGCAAACTGCCTTAGAGCAGATTTGGGCAGAACCTCTGGGTCTCCCAGTAACTTTGGTTCAGACCATTTCAGCAGTAGCATGACAGGCAAAGAAAAATAAAGAAACCGTTACTGTGGCTTTGTTACATTGATGGAAAGCTATGGATTTGGAGCACATCCCTCCTGCGATATTAAGGAACGGGTGAATAAAATACACCACTGCATGGTAGCTGTGGCTTAAAATCAAAGCATAAACAGCTGGACAAGTGTACATTGTAGCCAGGTAATCTAAGGAAACCAGAGTGCTACATGAACATATCCAACTTGGGAACATGGCAAGGTACTTTCACTAGAATTTGAAATGTACATTAAAATGTCATTATATGTAAGCACTGGGACTACAGCCCTTATATGGAAGCACTGGGATTGCAAATTATTAGAATGGGAAAAAAAAAATTAATTCCTAGTAGAAATTTTCCAAACAGCTACATCTGACATATAAAATAGGTGTTAGAGTAACTGTATGATGCTAGTAGAGACCTTCAGAAAGAAACTCTTTGTCTGTACCAAAAATAAGTGAACAACGAAGCCCCTCTGTGGCTAGATGAGAGAAAACGTCTGAAGAGGGGTCTTGCCATTCATTCTACCTCATTACAGGTATCTGACTGATAGCAAAGCCGCATCTCAGTGCAACAGCTCATTAGTAAGAGAAGACTCTGACATTAGTTCAGATGTTGATCGATGTGACTGGTAGTGTGAAGTCAGGATTTTGTTGTCAGGTGGAGCTTTATCATCTGCATTGCAGCTTGGTGGTTTTTTGTGGAGAATCAGTACAGGAAGAATGTGTTAAACTGTTTGGGGGTTTAATACCTACCCAGCCATTTTCTTATGTTGTTATTCCTTTACCTACTATGTCATAGCAGGCCAGGTGAAAAGATCATGAAAAGGCAAAGCAGATTTTCAGAGCTGCCTCCTAGACCCCAGAGCCTGCTCAACGCCACGTCTTGTGTGACATGAGAGAGACAGAAAGTTAGATCATGGCACTGCCTGAAGTGCCAAAAATGTGCCCACATGTCCATGCAGCCTGTGTCAGCCCAGCTCTCTGGTGGGACTAATATTGCTGTTATTATCCACTTTTTTGACCTAATGCCTCATGACAGAAGGGAAAAGTCTTGTGTATCTGTGTACTATTGGAGCATTAATGGCACTTTGCAATTGTTTAGCATTAAAAGCCTATCAAGCATGATGTGGCCTTCCAGAGGGCTTTGTCCTTAGCGTGCTCTGGATCGCCCTGCCCGTGAGCAGCTCTGCTCCCCTTGCTCACAGTGCTCTCCGTGGCTGCTCTGGGGGAATGTGCCATCTGACTTCATGCAGTGTTTTCCTTGGGAAGATCTTTTTCCAGTTTGCCCATTGTAAACAGTTGATGGTTTCCTGCAGCCCTTCAGACCTACACTTCAGTTTCTTGTACACTACAATCGAGCTCCCTCTTCTTAACTTGTTATGAACATGATGGGTGAGCCCGCAGCATGCCTTGAGGTACATCAAGAGCAATGGAGAAGTACAGACAGCAGATCTACTTCAGCAAATTAGCAGCAAAAGCAGGCTCTGTTGAGGAAGTTCTTTTGAATACCATCATTTTAACTGTTCACTATGGAGTAATTCTTAAATGGCATTTATATTTAAGTCACTTTATTATATTATTTCAGCCATGCAAAGATGTACTACAAATTTACCAGCTAAGGCACAAAATCTATTCACCCATCCTTTTCCAAGGTGATGATAATGGACCCCTTCCCTTTTCCTCCTTCTTCCCTCAAATTATTGTATTTTGCTTGCCCATCAAAACAAATCACTCATGTTGGGTAAATAAAATTTTGCAAGGTTGCAGTAGGCAGAATGATACAATTGTTGGTTTGGGGCTTTTTTGCATTTTCTTGCCATTGTTCTTTGCAGAAGATTTCATGCTCCTTGCTTAATTTTTGCATGGTAACCATCTTACTGAATTTTGACACATGTCACTTTGATGCAACTCTGTCAGTGCAACACCATTTTTCTTCTATGGAGAATACTTGTGACATTATTTTCTGATTTTTTTTTTAATGAAACTAAAAAAGGTAAACAAAAGGTATGTTTTAGATAATTTTTTTATTTTTGTGCCCCTAGTTTCAAAGCTCTTCCTCAGGTTTTTGCACTCTGGAAATTTTAACCAAATAAAACTGTTCCAAATGACATTTCATGGTGGTGTTTGTACACAGACCAGCATGTCAGTGCTGGGCACTGATGGGTGCCTGGGTTAAAAGGACCAAACTCTGCTTAAGAGAAAAGACTGATGACAGCTGGACAGGATATATCCTCCTCCTGGCCTCCTCAGGCCTTTAGGTACCTCAGGAGAAAAAAAACAACCATTGCCCACTCATGCTGCAGCATGCTAGGGGCTCTGGATGTGCTCTCTTCCACTGACATTTTTCAAAAGGAGCAGCATGAAACCTTAGTTACTGCCAACATTTCTGGGTGTCCTGTGAGCCACCCACCCTACAGCTTTTCCTGCAGGAGGAATTTTTCTCCCCTTTGAGAAGCAGCTCAATAGACCACAATAGACCTTATTTCAACATTTGCCCCAAAGCAAGGATTCAGTTGTGCATTTTGCAAATGTGTTGTTTTGGGCACCTTACCTGTTTCTTTTCTGTTCAAAAATCAATATGACACTTGCAAAGCAGCACTTCTCCCCACCTCCTTGCCACCTGTGTTGTCAGAGATGCTGCAAATCAAAAATAATCAGTTATTTTAAGCCAAAGTTTTAAAGGGTATTAATTCAATGGGATAAACTGCAGTTAAGTAACTTTTATCAAGCAAGCTGGGTTAGATGGTTAAAAGAAAGAAAAAAACCCTCTAGAAAACATACAGTAGGTAGCAGTTTATGTGTCAAGAAAACTGAGAGAAATTTTGACACTCTGATGTCTAGCAGATAGCACTTAAATCATTTTTCTCCAAACTTCAGTCATAAAACTTCAAAGAGTTTTAGCCATAATACAAATTTTTAGACTAAGAAGCGGTGTTTGAAGTTATTTTATAGGATTTTGCTGTAAGGGCTCCAATTGATTTGTAGTAAGATAAAAGAAGAAAACTTTATTTTCGAAGCTTTGTCGGAAAAAGCTTAGCTTCCATTGGCCGTTTTGCCAATATGCCTTGAGGGGATGATGATGTCGACACGGATATTATATGCCTATACGAACTGAACTGAGTTTACACCTCCTGCTGTTTGTGTTATGGTTAAAATCTGTCACAAAACTGGCAGTGATTTATTAAATGTTTAATGAAGTAAGACAAAAACTTCAAGAACTACAAACAGAAAAGTAGAACATCACATTAAAGTATAATAATATAGGTTACACTTCTGATTTTTTCATATTTCTTTTGCTAAAAATGTGAAAAACACAATTAGAAATCAAGGCAGTATCAAAAGATTATGGGGTGTCACAGATCAGTCTACCAAAGGTTGTGCTTCTCTTGTTCACTTTTTTCTTTCTAAGCAGAGGAATGAAAAAAAGAATATGAAATAACAGTATGCTCACAAAAAAAACCCCAACAAACCAACACAAAGCAAAACTCAAGCTGGCATTACAGAGTATCAAATCTCAGACACCGAAAATTTTTCCTGTTTTCAGAAAAGCAATAAAAAATGTGACTCAGTGCTATTTCACTATTGCTTCATGTCCCAGTTAGGAGAATATTTTGCTCCACACCACACATTTTAATGATGTTTTTCAAATAAACTATTTTTAATTTTAACCAATGAACTTAATTGAAATTATTATTTATGTAAAAAAGTAATTGCTGAATGCAGAAGTTTTTGTTGTTTTCCAAAAGCTTTCGGAAATTATCATTACTCCTGATACAGCTTTATGTCTTCCACATTACAATAAAAGACAATATTTGTATAAGTCCCCCGTCCGTCAGTGTGTATGACTGTTAAAGCTTGGTAAGTGTACTCCTGCACTTCTTGGCAGAGGTTATTTACACTTCTTTGTATAACAGACACTAAGTCTATACTTTAGGTTTAATTATTTTTCATTGTAAAATGTAATTCCTGTTATTTGACTTGCTTGATTATTTATGTACATCCTGAACTAAACATTCATTAAACACAGCAGGAGGGGGTTTAAATGTACAAATTCATGTTTATTCTGTTACTTAACTCAAAGGGCATCAGCCATCAATGCATCAATATCAACAGGGTAATTCAGTGAGAGATTTATGGTGAACCTTGTGGGGCTCTTACACCTCAGGAGCCCCTTTAACCCAGAGGGTTAGAGTTGCTCCATAGGCTTCCTCCTCCTGCTTCTTCCTTTTCCTCAGTGACATTTTCAAATCCAAGATTTTCTGTGTCTGGGAAAGCCAGCAGAGCAGCAGAAAGCAGACCTCTTTCCAAGCCCACCTTATGGTCTGCTTTCCAGAAGGGTTTGTCCTGGTCAGTTCCAGTTTCAGGCTTTCAGAGCTGCAGGGTACCAGTGTGACCCCTGTCCAGCTGGCCCTGACTGAGCCAAGCAGCCAACTCTGAGTCACTTGCTTTACATTTCTCTGCACCACAGAGGGGAACATAATTTATTAAATAAAGAAAATTTTCACACAGTGTAGATAAGCACAACAGCCAATGTCATTGACAGACCCCTCCTATCATGAATGACTCGATCTTTTTCCCCTTCTCACCCTTAGCAGTAGCCCAGGGTTCAGCTTTGTTTGCAGAAGTTTTGGCTCTGCCATTGTATTGAAGGTCCCGAGTTTTAAACAGCATTTTTGGTCTCCTTTGGTATATTGGTAAACCAAATTAATAGAAACAAACCCAGAAATTTCCCCAATAATAATAACAACAGTACCAATAATAATAATATAACACCACCCCCCCTCCCCCCCCAATAAATCTCAATAGGCAATCTTTAATTCTTCTACTGCTGCTGCTTGTTCCCTGCTCCTTGGGTGAAGGGCTGGGTGGCATTTTGCCTACAAGTGCTCAGCAGTCTGAGGGTGGTCACAGAGGAGAACCATGTTTTGAGATACTTATCAGGTAAATTTAGATGTGAGGAAAAAAATGTTGTAGTTGCTCTTTTTTGCCCTCACTACTGGATGTCACTGCCTATGGCTAGGGCAGAAATATTCAAGGTTGCCATAATGTAGCATACCAAAAAAAAATGTGAATGACATTGGAGATATCCTTAATCCCTGGCCTTATATAAACTAATCTGCTGGGATTTTTAAAGAGGTTTATTCTTTCAGCTAGTTTTTAATCAACTGAGTCTCATATTCCCTGTAATATATAAATGATCACAAAATAATTCGTACTTCCTTTTTTTTTTTTTTGCTTAAAGAGCAAGACATAAATACTAGCTGCATATTTTTTGCTATCAAGTCCGATTTTTTTTCAGCCAGCTATGTATTGTCAGAGATTTTCCAGCACATAAAACAGGTCCATATCAATTGGCTCCAGGTGACTATTCTTTCTATTTTTTTTTTCCCCACATGCGTTTGTGTAATATTAACTTGCTCATTTCTCCAGTTCCAAACCCATATTTCTGGCAAGCAAGCTACACCTGTCTCTCTGGGACTCTCCTTAAGGGGCCCTGGAAAGAAGTGCAGTGTTTCAGACTTTATTTTCATAATTTAAATGGAATTTTAAAAATATTGATAAATGCTTCCTTTGCTTCACCTGGTCTAAACATTTGAAAAAATATATGTGTTTGTAGAAGCTAAGGAACATCACTATGAAAGAGGATTTCTGGACCCCTCATGTGCAGCAGGGGTTTGCAGAAGGTACTGCCAACTTCACGTTTCTGAGCTTTTGGGCTGTCTGTTCTGTAACCCTGGACATCTACAGACTACAACAGAAAATAAAAACTATCTTCAATTTGTCTTCAGGCTCCTGAAAATCAACATGGAAAGTCTTATGTTCCCTCTTGTAAAAGAAAAATGCGACACCTGCTTCTATTAAAAAAAATAAATTAAAGGACAAGCTTGACCCCGCCGCAGGCAGTTCTGTGTGCTGAGAGGCGGCGGAAACCTTAACCCCAGCCTGGTCTGACAGCAGGAGTGCTGCGTATATGGCCGTGCCCTAAAATACTGGCTGGAAACTAGACTGAGCAGGCTCCTCAAGCTGTTATTTTGCAAAATGAAGGGTGGGTTGTGCTCCCGGCAGAGCACGCGTGATGTTCGCTCCAGCCGCTCCCAGCCCTGGTTCCCCCGTCAGCCCTGAGTGCGCAACCCCTCCCGGCCAGGCCAGCGGTGCAAGCGCAGCGCTCCTTCCCTGCGGGTCATCCACGGGACACCCAGTGGTGGCTCCCAAAGAGCACCAGGACCCGGCTCCCCCGGCAGCCGCGGGGTTCCCGGGACGCGCTGCATGGCCCCGGGCTGCGGCACGGCTCGGTGACCGCTCCGGCCACGGGGATCAAACCTCAGCATCTCTCGGGCTGGACTCCTCGGCACTGCTCGCCTGCTTCTCACACCTAAGTGGGGTGGGAGCTTGGATGCACACGTGAGCTACCAAAAATGCAAACAGGCGTCTTTTCTGCCCAGGCACTGATACAGCTTCCAAAATTACTGGGGATAAAGGCATGCGACACGTTGTTGGGGATCTCTTAAGGTCATATAATAACATCAAAAATAACACCAGGAACGCTTGAAAGAACACTAAAAATATATGTGATATTAAAAAAAAAAAAAAAGAAAATAAAAGATCATTACGGGATTTGGACTTTAACCTGAGCATTTTCTTTAGGAGGATTTGTTTGGAGAGAAGTTATTTTACTGGGTTCTTTATGGAAAGCAAGTTCCACCACTAATGTATGTGGGGAGTCACAGACATTTTGGTAGTATCCTACCTGTCCTATTAATGACCTCAGTCCTGCTTTTATGGTCTATACTTCAGGTATTCATTTTTAAGGAGCATAAAATTATAATGGGACAGGAAATATCACAGCTTTTCTGTCCATGTAACCCAGTAGAAATCTCAAATAGGAGTGTACTTACTTAATCTATTCTGCAACGGGGACCTCCACTGCTCTAGCCTACATTTCTTGTGTATATCCAGCTCCTAGACACTCTGAGGTTTAGATGTGCAAGACGTTCAGTCCCAGCCTATCTTCATAAAATAACAGCAAACTTATCCCTTGGCACTCAGCTTTCCTCAAAATTCAGTTCCCGAAAAGAGCTCCCATTTATGGATTTCCGAAATCTGCAGAATCTCATTTCTCCCCTTGGTTTTTTTATAACCATAGTCAGGAGAGCCTTGTTGGTCAGAGCAAGGTGCCAATAATGCCAAGGTCACAGGTTAGATACCTGTATGGGCCATTCACAACGGTTGGACTTGATGGTCCTTCTAGGTTCCTTCCAACTCAGATTATTCTGTGATTCTGTGTCCATTAGCAGGTTAATGAGATAGCAGCGATTAAAATTCCAAAGGCTGTAATAGATTTATTTCAGCGTGAAATGTAGCTGAGTGTTAAAATCTCATCTCTCTGTGCCAGGATACCCAAGTGCACCTTGCTAATTATTGCTAAAAGAGCTGGCCTGTGTCTCCTGATTAACAAACAGAAAATTCCTCCAACAGAACAGCTTTCCTCTGGGAGTTGTTGGGGCACGTTGGCCACATGCAGCCCCAAAAACTGAGCTCAGCAGAGGCAGACCCAGAGGTAGACCTGGCTGGGCTATGGGATCCCAGAGCTGACTGCTTTGAAACGGATGCTGATTTGGGAGGAGATACATTCCATGTCTTTTAAATGAAAAGATTCAGAGGACTTTTTCCTTCTGGAAAACTGTAGGACGTTTGCTGCCATAAGGGGTGTAGCTACCTCATTTTACTTTGTAAGAGATTCTCATAGGAATCCCCCTTTTGGCCTTGTAAAGGGTTACACCTCCATGTGGTATTATGCCGCAACCTGAAGAGGGAACTATTGAAGAGTGTTACTGACAAAAAGGAGAGGATGGGCTTGGAAAAGACACAATGTGGCTTCCCAGGCACTAACATTGTGCAGAGGCTGTTGTCTGCAGGATTTGCTTGTGAACCTCCCTCTGTTAGCTCCCTGGCTGTCACTGCACCCTGCTCTGCAGAGAGAGCACTCACTTCTGCACAGGTACCTGCACCTCCTGTGCTGGCATCACCCTCGAGGACCTTCACTGCTGTCTGTGGGCTGAAGGGCTTCATAGCACTCCCTGCCTGAGCCACAGGTAAAAGAAGCGCACCCATTTTCCCCACATCACTCCTGGAAAACTGTTTGCACCCAGAAAGATTTGGACAGGCACAAGAAAACAGGATTTTTAGCATTCTCTACAAAAAAGGTTTGCCCCACGCCAAATGTTCTTACTGTGTATGCATACTGCAAATTACTGTTATACTGTGAATAGAAATACTTACATTCACATCCTTCTTTCCACCCCTGCTGAAAAAGCCCCTTAAGCCTTCCATGAGCGAAAAGGGGGGACTGGCAAAGGTAGAAACCAGCTCCAAAACTATGCCAAAATGCTTTGTGACCTTCCTACCACAACCCAGGTGGTAGGAGCCTGCACATGCCTACTCAGGCACATGTTGGACCACAGCACTGCTCCATCTCTGGCAAGGCACATACAGCCAGCCCAAAATGTGTAAGGACAACTCCATCAGCTTCATTAAACTTCAGTTAATGCAGTAACACAGTAGGGTTCATTCCTCTGCAGTTACAGATATTGATAACAAATTCTGAAACCTCAAATGCTTTCACCGTGCATAACTGTCTATTTCCAGCCAGATGTAGTTACAATCCTGGTAACCATGTCAGACCCACAGGCAGAAAGCATTGACTGATGACTTAAGTCAATATACATGACATTAATGAAGGTACGGGGTAGATTTGCTAAGGGAAGCAGTGAGTTCTTCACATTTTTTAGGGTTCTGGTTAATCTTATGTTTTTCCTGAATTCAGGGGCATCCGTTTGAAATGCCATAATTTGTAATAAACATATTCTACAGTGCCTCAAAAACTTACACAAGATGCATGTTTCTATAAGGAGTATTTTGTTTCTCCTGTAGGCTTTTATCTGGCTAAATCTGCTCAATATATTAATTAAATATAAACTTCAAAGCTGATCTTGCAGTGTTCATCGATCGACAATAGCTGATGCTCAAGTATCCTCTCTTAAATGCATTGTTCTTGTTCCTTTGTAGCACAATACACAACCAAAAGGGATTCGTAACTAATCTTCTTAATATTAACTCTAAGATATTTGTGTTTCATTAATTTATCTATTTATCATTTGTCTATTTTAAACAATTAATATTTAAAATCACAACTTGTGTACAACTTTCCTCCCATGAGATCCAGCTGGAAACATTGTCCTTTGGAGAGTTGCATAGTCCAAGACTGCATTTTTCCCTTTTTGTTGGGTGGGTCATTGCTCACTCTCGCCATAAGCTGTTGCACTATGTTATGTTCCAGAGGGTTCATATCCACAGCTCATTCAAATCAGCCCAGAGCATCCATGCAGCCAGCCCTTGTTCCCACATCTTTGTGATGGAACTTCCCCATCCAGTCATGTCTTTGATGTCCCTCCACTCCCAATAGGAACAGACAGCTGCCTCAAGGCAGCTCCTTCAGGAGCTGGACACAGGCTGTTGGGAAGAGGACAGCAGTGCACAGCAGGTTCAGTGCTGAGTCTCCCAGGTAGATAGCAGGTTAACCACAGAGCTGAGTACTGCACAGCCACCTCTGTGAAGGACTGCATGTGGTGGAGCGTGGCAGCTTGACTGCATGCAGGCAGCTGCAATGCCCACCACTTCCTAAAGACCTGTGATCAGAAGGGATGAAAATTCCACCAGGGCAGGTAGGAGGAACTTGACTCTCTCTGTCTCCATTGAATATTGAGGGAATCTTAATTGCTATTTTAGACCAGATGTTACAAGTGAGATGAATTCCGCCCCCATGTCATGAGCAGTTGAACTCATTACAAGGGTGGGAGCCAGCAGAGAGCCAGCTCCTCTGCAGTAATTGCCTGCATCCATGCTCAAGCCCTCAGTAAATGCAAAGCACCTCGCTCCTCAGAGGAATTTCACCTTACATGTACCGCAGTAAGAACTTATACACGTGCAATTACTGCCACTGCACTGTAAAATTATCCCTTGGCTGTATCTTGGTATCTTATTCAGGGGCCCATACCTTTAATCTTGGTGTGTCCTGGCTCCCAGTTTTGCTAATACACTGCCTCTTTTGCCTGCCACTGTTCACTGAGGCTGTGTACAGGTGTTAGATCCACCTGCATGAACAGCCTGAGGCTTCAGTCTTATCAAGTACAGAAGAACCTGATCCCTGCCTGTGCAATTCTCCACTCTAAATTCCTGCTGACAGTCACCTGGTCTCTTAACTTCCAGTTACAGATCAGAACTAAAGCCTGCTGATGCTGTGGGAGTCCTTCCATTGATTTCCACGAGCTCTGGATCACTATTTCCTGTCAGCCACATATGTAGACAAATATCTGAACACCTTCACCTAAGCAGTTCAGATAATCAGAGTACTATTGCATTTATAGATGCATTTAAAAGAAAGACATTGAGAGAGATTATTTATTCTAATTCATGATTAAAAACAAAGCAATGCCTTGTATGCAATTGGGAAGGGCTCAGAAGACATCTGTTTACCAATTTCCTCCTGGTAACATCACCTCCACAGAAATAACTAAATCACCTTCACATTCCTCTCAGTGAAGCCATTAAGCCTGGAAACATGCTGGTTTGGGCAATACAGAAATCAAAGTGGTAGCACAGCAGAGAAGATCTGTGTTAAAGAACAAAAATCCACAGGCTGCTTCAAATATCAACACGGAACCCTGAAATTTTCTATCAATTTCTTTTCATGGCCTTGTGACATTTTCAACTAAAAACTATATTGCTTAACATCAAGGCACTTTGAGAGAGCTTCAGTTGGAAAAGGTAATTTTTGAGTGAGACTCAGCAGAAAAAGGTAATTTTTCAGAGAGGTTCACTGGAAAAAGGTAATTTCAGAACCAATTGCTGCATTCTTTTGCTGTTATTTTGTCTCTTTTCTAAGTAGCCCTAATGTCATTCATGGGCACACTATGTCAATACATCAGGACTGGCTAAGTCGTTTGTGCAAAGTAAGTTTACAGAAACTGTAGCTTTAGGCTATGTTATTCCAGGACTGTGAAGATCAAACAATGCAATTTCACTTGGAAGTTTCATCAATTTTGCATCAATGTTGATGCCGGAGCAGGAGACCTGCTCACAGAATCATAATTTCATCCTGCTAAAACTTTTGTTTTTGATAGAGAATCTAATTTCATATGATAGGTTATGCAGTAATACCATGTATTCATAATACCAGTCTACCAGAGCCATATTGCTTTGCTATAAATTGAGACGAAGGTAGAGAGGAATTTCTAATAGCTGATCTGAACCACATCAGTTTATACAGTTTTGGGATATGAAGGGCAAAAACCCCAGTTTTTGTATGCAGGTGTTATTATGTGTTATTTGTACAAGTGGAAGAACAAGAACAACAGAAAGCCCAGAGCTTTCATCTGCTTATTTATCTGAAAGCTTTGGAAAGGGAGTAATGTATTTCAGCTTTAATGGCTTGAAATAAAAATCTCTGAAAATTATTAGGCCCCTCATACATGTATCCTTTGATTGTAGCTCTACAGAAAAACAAAGTAAGTCTTACAATGAGAGACACAAAAGTTGATGCGCGCATGAAGAAATAATAAAAAGCCTTACATTTTAAAGTAAAACAGCAAGAATGACAGTCAAAGAGTTAATTCCACCCTATCTGTTATGCCTGCATATATCCTGAATATCAGATTTTCATTCATTTCCTCTTTGCTACCTAAATACTTAGAAAAGAATACCCAGTGTTCAGCATGTGGACTGGGCAGTGTGCCGGGATCCTGCACACAACAT
Organism: Picathartes gymnocephalus; assembly: GCA_013390045.1. Classification (NCBI taxonomy): domain Eukaryota; kingdom Metazoa; phylum Chordata; class Aves; order Passeriformes; family Picathartidae; genus Picathartes; species Picathartes gymnocephalus. The sequence continues at coordinate 187,368 of WEKY01027596.1, forward strand.
CCACCTTTGGCACTTCTGTGGTGAGATTTGCTGTGGCAGGAACGTGCACCTAAAGGACAGGAACTTTCTTCAGCTTTAATCTGCTCATCTTTCCAAACCTCTGTATTGGCTTCCCGCAGAAACAGGTGCAGGTACATCCCTCAACTCAGCAGCCCCACACAAGGCAGGAAAACACTCACTGCTTGGTGAGGAACATTTCAGAACTGAGGTGAGAGGGATCAATCCACTCCAAAGCCTCACACATGATTTAGAAATTGGTTCTGTATCTCCTGCTATTAGGTTCACATACAGTTGTGACAGTGGTTTCCTGGAAGCACGCAAACACAGACTTCCTTACACAGGAAGCTATCAGGATACGGTATTGTAGTAGTTCAAACCCATTTTTGGAAGTTCAGCCTAGCTAAAGGCCATATTCATTAAAAAGTTATGTGGCATTTATAGATTTCTTTTTTTTTTTTCTAACTACCCAGAAACATGTGGATGAACTTTTCAAAGTAAAGTATACACTTTTCCAATCCATTACACTTCTTTTCCCCCTGAGCACCAGCAGCTACCTTGCTGCCATGCTCCCAAGGATACACAGGGTAAAAAGGGGGCAAGAGTAATCTCAAAATCTATTCCCTCCTTCAAACACATGAGCTGTTGCACAATTATTAAAAGCAAACCTGAGAAGACAAGCCCATGTAGCTGTGTAGCTGGCACAGGTGCCCTGCAGGTCATGCTCTGGGCACTTCCAGTACCAGAGCACAGAGCAACTCTTCCCCGCTGCTGCTGTGGAACGAGAAACACGCACCAACGTGCCCTGTACTGTCCTGTCACCAACCACACGGAGCAAAACTCAGGCCAGAAAGGGAAACAACTGCCTGAAACTCTGGCTGTTTCTTAGGCAGAGGCCTCTTCCATAAACATGCATAGAGGCTGTACCTACAGTTATGGGCAGCATTTTCTGTCGTAGGCCTTGCTCCTTTCTGTGCAAACGTCCAGCTGTGACGCTGGAGTTCTCAGCAGACTCTTCCTTCTACCCTCACTTCTACTCCCTCACATCAGAGCTTCGAGGGAAAGATTGAGATTGCTTACTTCTTCCCAGAGTGTTGATATGTCAAAACAGGCTGCACTCCAAGCTGTTGCTGATTCAGATTACACACCTTTCTAAATTTATTTTTAATTTGAAGGATGAATATTCCTAACAGATCAGAAGGAAAAAAATCAAAACAAAAAAATCATTCCAAGGTAGAGTTGAAAAATGCCTATTCAGAGTTTCAAGTGAGGTGGTAATTTCACTTAAAAAATTTGATTTAAGACACAGTTTATGGGATAGAATATTTGGCCTTAAGAGGTAGGAATGTCCTGTGACTTTTTGCTGTAACACTGATGAGCATGGTGGGTCACAACCCTGCCCAAGGTCCACTCTGAATAAATCCCATCAGTAATACAGGTTTATTAACAGAGCCCAACGCAGCAGGGAGAGGTGCCAGCAAAGAGGCATGTGGAGCACCCCCATGCTGCTCTGCATCTCCTCTCCCCTTGCTAAGAACAGATTTTGCAGAGAATCATTTCTGTAAAACAAAACTTCTATTGAGTGAAAGGGAACAAGGGTCTCAAGGTTTCTCAGAGCTTAGGAGGATGAGTGCTCTGTGCTTTGGAAGCAGCAGTTGTTTGGTCTTTGCATGGAAGAGCTGCAGGGTGCCTCAGTGCTGCTCTGGCCCGCATGGGCCGGGGTTGTGCCGTGTGTTTGGGTGATTGCTGGTCTCTGCGCAGCACATCCCACATGCCAGTCACTTGGTGCAGAGAACGAACACCAGGAGGACAATTGATTAGTGAGGGAGGGCAAAAGTCTGCTACACAGACTTAAGGCATTTTATTTTTGCTTTCTGGTTTCTTTTTATCTCCTCTTTCTCATGTGGCTGGCTGGGCTCCCTTTATTCTACAGCTGTGGTGCTGAATGCTGATGACAGTGTGGCATTCATTTTAGGGGCAGTACACGCAGGCTCCGAATGTCTGACCTTTAGGAAGGAAATTGAGTAGAGACTGTGGTTTTATGGCTGAGAGATAATAATGCTTTACCTCTTGGCACTTATTTGGGTGAGGGATGTCGATATACACCTAGCCCTTATGTGTATATTCAAGCAGCACAAAGCAAGTGTCCAAAGGAGCAGTAGTAGCACATATAATTGATAGCTCCTTTGTGTTTTAATGTTGCCCTATTTTTATGGGTTTTTCTTCAAATGCTGTTGCTAGTTCTAGGCTGTTGATGACTCGATACTACTCAATGTCATATGTGATACTATAAATATGATCCAAAGATGGGGCTGATAGCAGGACCAAAACTTCAGGTATTAGTGGAAAGTACCTATCAAGAGTATGTGCTGAAAGTTCCTCCAAAGTGCCCAGCACTGGAGAGCCTCATCTCCTGGATCCCAGGGGGAGTCCCAGACTTGGTTGCTCCCACAGACATGCCATGTTGAGTCACACAACAGGTTTCATGTCATCTCAGCCTCCAGGGATGCCAGCTATTAATTCCTGATCAACACGCTTGCAGAAATGCAGAACAAGTCTTTCAAGAGTGGCAGTGCTGGGCCTGCCTAGGTCAGTATGTAGTCTTTGGGAGCCATTAACAGAGAGAACATAAAGGAAGCCAACATGTCAATATCAATGTGCCCAAAAAGGCTGATTTTGCAGAAGTGTAAGCATGATGTGGAACACCCAAACATGACACTCACTTCTGAAGCCTTAAAGATAAAAAGGTTGCAGTTTAGATCAAATTTAGAGGAAAATAACCACTTAATGGAATTTAAAATCTTATAATATTATTTGCAAGTATCTTTGCTATAAATAATAGACAAGTGGATATACGTGTATACATATGTACCCACACATTTACATGTGTATGTAATGTGCAAATATACACACACGCACGCATATATACATATATATTCATAGATACAAACACAATCTCAGTAAGTCCCACCAATTACAGGAGTTTATTACCAGAGCTTAATGCAAAGCAGGGAAAGATGCCTACAACATATATACAAAAAACATATATATAAGGTGCCTATAATTTTAAGATATATTTTTTTTTATGTACACTTTAAAAAAATGTGTGTGTATATATATATATATATATATACACATATGGGGGAGGGAACTGGAGAGAGAGAAAGAGAATGAAAGAGAGGTGATATTGGAAATGCAAACAGACCACCAGCCCAGGGGGTGAGAGATGTTCCCATTACTTATCCAGAATATGCTGATGGCCTCAGCCCAAGTCCTGACAGACATGTCTGCCACGTCACTTCAGTGGCAAGGCTTGTCACAAATTGAGGGCACAATTGCTTGCAGACAGCAAATAAACCCAAAGATTGAATGGCTATGGAAGCATTCTTTTCCTGGCTATTAATTTAGGGTTTCTGGTATGTCCTGGGTCCACTGGCGGTGAGGACTATCGAACTAGCATCTGTCAAACCACACACTAATTGCACTGAGACAAATGGAAAAATATAATTTGCAGGTTTTGACACGTGGCAAAGTACAGTACAATGACCTGGCTGAGAAATACTTGCCTTTGGTCTCTGCTTCCCATGGAAAACACATTCTATTAACATTTATGTTTATAATTATCCTGCAATTTTATTTAGGTTCAGTTGAACAGAGGCAAAACATGGCACTTTTCTCACAGATCCGAGCAGCTGATGGGCAAAGGTTAATTTGTCAGTACACGGACACATTAGCTTGTCACATCTGTTATTAATTGCAAACAGATATATTAGTCTAATTAAACACTGCAAAGGACTGACCTAAATTGTTCAATGGTCTGTAGCTACATATATTCTGCTATTAACACACTTCATGTTTCATGTTTAGCTTTTGCATACTGATGAGAAGTAGCACTCTTAATTGTAAAGCTAGTTATGTGTCTTGCAGTCACCACTTACTGCTGGTACAGTTAATGCGCTCCAAATGTAAAAATAAAACACATGTGACACAGCCATGTGAATTTTCTGTCAAATAGCAGCCATTCCTCCTCTGCCGTCTCCATTGCTCGCCTCCCCAAATGATTATTTTCCTTGGCAGCTGTCTAAGTGGCTTGTCGCAGTCTAATTTCAAACCTCATTATTAGGACAAACAGTTGTGGCGCATCAATAGCCCATCAGGATTAATTAAACTGGGAATCAGCAGCTGACTGTTAATCAGATCATTTGCAGTTGATCAGTGTAGGGACTATCATCAAGATATTACTGTAGTCATTTTTTATTATGTGTCCACTGCTCGTAACAAACCCAGTAATGGCTTGATACAAAATATTTGCCTTGCAAACAGCAGCTTCTTAGCAAATGTTGGGTAGTGCAATTACTGCTTCAAACAAGATAACCTCCAAACTGTACATTTATGACCTGATTCACTTTGTCCCGCTGGCTTTAGATGCTCCACTGCATGGGAATAAGCAAACCTCTCCTTTGGAGGAAGCTCATCTGGTCTTAAGGCACAGGATGCCCAGCACATCACATCCTCTACTCTTAGTCTCAGTTTTCTAAAGCACAATTTCCCTAAAATACACAGAAGGAATTTTTTTTTGTTCTAACCCTCCTTTTTCTATTATAATTCTCTAGAAGAAAATATATTTAAATTGCTAAAGGACTGTATCTGCATATATCATTTGTGGTCAATATAATCTGTTACAATGACATGCAAGACCTAGGGAGCCTGAAAATCGCTATTGAAAAAAAAGATGGTTCAATTTATAGCACAGAATCTTGCTTCAGAAACGAAATTAGAAGATATGTTCCTAGGGACATATCTTGCCTAAACAGTTCCCAGACAAAGTAAGTAATTTCTAACTTACTATGGAAATAATTTTAAAAAGTTCATTGTTATATCAAAAGACTATAATCTGGCATGATTCAAAAACTACCTTTAGCTTGTAGAATGGCTTTTCAAAAAGAGAGCTTGTGCTTCTGGGACTGACTCCCTGTTTACTCTTTGAAGCAAACTCAAACACAAGTGGGAAGTTAGCAAAGGGCAGGCATACAGGGAAGTTTATTCCTGATGGAAATGTCAAAGTAGAAGGTTTCTGTATTGTATTTTTCTGTTGTGCGGACAGAGAGGCAACCACAGCAGCTATTGAAAGATATCTGAAGGAGTAAAGAAAGAAAGAAAGAACAAAATTCAAAGCATGTCCCTATCTCAGAGGGTATAAAACAGAAGGATCAAACTCTCAACTTCATCATCACATAAACAGAGTCAGAGTCAGAGTGGAAGTGATATATTCACTCCTCTTTCCACTCAGGGGAGGCAAAAAACAACTATATATTTATCTAATATACATATGGTTATTTATAACAAACAGTAACAAAATTATAGTCTGTGGGATTTGTGTGACTCCACAGAAAAAGAAATCCAATCAAGGTGAATTTCCTGAGAAAAGACAGTACCCAAGATATGGCAGGAAGGGGTATAATTTTTGATGCATGTCTACATTAAGACAGACAAGGAGGTACAAAAAGTTGCATGTCCGTGCACTATCCTCAAATGGTTTTCAAACAAGCTGTGTATCAATCAGCAAGTTTTCTTGTTCTTATTTCTGCAGTCCTCATGCAATTGATGAGACATGAAAATTCCTCTGCATATTATTTTCAGTGATCAGTGGTTACTTTCAGGTGAGATCCTTGTGCCCTATAAATTCTTGAGCGCTCCAAAAAGTGACTCGGACTTTGCCTTGGGCCATGCTTACACTAAGGTCGGTTGTCCAAGAACAAACTGCTGCCACTAACAAGTTTGCTAACACTGAACACAGAGGGCGACAAGACCCTCAGACCTCTTCCTCCTCCCTGCCAGCTGGTGGCTCACCATGTTTTCAGGGTCCCAGTGGTCCTTCCTAGTCTGTGCCTCACTGAGGTGGCCATCCACAGCACCTCACCACCTTTCATTCCTTGTAGTAGCCAAGATGAGAGAACAGCCAAAAAACAACAGTCAAGGTCCTCTCCAAGGCCTTGAGGAGAAAGGCAGTGTGTGCTTTCCCCAGAAAATGGTATGATTTGAGCGTGTTGTAAAGGCTCCAGCCATTTCCCATAAACTGCATTTCTGCACTTTAATGAGAATTTTTCCAAACAAAGCCAAGGGAGAAGTCTACCCTGTCTACTTGGGGTAGCAATGCTAATTTTAATATGTGCCTGGTGGCTTCATTACCTGAGATTACAGAGACGGTTAAGTAAAATGACATACTCTATGTTGTTTAGCCAACAGAAAATACCCCTTGGTGTGAGGAGTGTAAGGAATGTGTCATTCCTCAGTACAGTATGGCAGAAAAAAGAAGCTGGTATTAGAAGAAGAAAAATCCCAGTTCTGCTGTTTCCTGCCACCCTATCAGCCTCGCTGCCCTAGGCAGGAGCTGTGTTCGCTCACACTGGAGGGCTGCCCCCAGACAAAGTACACACACGTGGCTGATAACATATATGCCCCAGGCACTGTGGTTCAGGTGACAATGAGGTCAACTCTTTACATTACAGATTTATATAAGGCTGAATTTCTGCCTTATCCTGCCATACTAGAGATGTTTCCTATCAGGAAACATACCAGGAAATGTGTGTCTGCCTTTAAAGTACACAACATGCCTCTTCTCCTTGATGGTAATCGCTGGAGGAGCTGTGGAGGCCATGGTGACTAATGCTATGCCCATATGTTCTGGATGCAGCCAGTAGCACAATAATTTTTTGTGAGCAATCTTTGATCAGCTTCTGACACTGATGAGATGGAAATTAAATTTTACATGCTCTAATGGCACTGTCTGGAGAGAGCACAGTGGAATTACAAAAAGAGACCCCGTGCAAGGAAACATAGAGAATTTGCCTTTCTGCAGTCAGTGAGAGCTCACTGGTTAGTAAAATGCTTGTAGGGTGGAAAGGACAAACTTATGCCCCTATTTTAGTCAAGTACTCCAAATGTATTCTAGACACTGACATATGAGAGAAATTCACAATAAAAAAAGAAGAGATAGCCATATGGTTTACCTTTCATGACTGGCCATGTAAGTAATATCCATCTGGATATGGAAAGCCATCAAATGCATGATGGTCTATGTTGTTTTAGAAATAGCCATGCATTTTAGACTACCTCTGGATCTGTGGGTATGCTTCAGCAATCTGTGTGTCTCATACTGCTGCTATGAGACACGAACACCCAAATTCAGCAACTCTTTTCCATGAAAAACTGTGTGGCACTGCCTTTGAGACACAGTAAGCTGTCTCAGTCTACAGACAGCCAAAGTCTGCTGTGACAAGAAAACTCCCGTCTATGCAAACTCTTAGGCTACAACACTATTTGCAGCATTTCTTCTGGATCTTACAGTTATTTGGTCCTTTTCCTCTTGACTCAATTGGGCAGGAGTCAGGAGACAGTACCTTCATATTGCCATTGTAGTGATGTTGCTGCTAACAAAACACCTGGCTAGCAGGTAGCGGAAACCCACCTACTCATCAGCTATATGGCAGCCCTCCTTCTCACTCAGAAGCGGCCTGACTTGGTTGTGTGATGAAGAGAAAATAGTATCGAGTCCTAAAAATGTAAGGAAAAGAAAAATAGTAAAGAAATGTCAGGTAAGAAAATATAAAGAAAAGAAAAGTAGGCCATCTTCTCTAATTTATTGCATTAAGACAGGATCTGGTGTAATTAGATGACCTCTCAAGGATAGCTTTTTTTTTTGGTGGCTCTATTTAAGATATGGTTTGCCTTTAGTGAACAACTTCATTTTGGGGAACAGTCAGGCCTCAGAGTAGGCCAAGGACTCAGCATCTTCACCCTCCAAAACAGAAAGCAAATCCTGCCACACTCTGCTCTCAAGTCTCACCGTGATGGAGAATCCTATTTGCCAGGTAATTAAATTGGTGGGTCTGAAAAATGGCGTTGGCTTCTTGAGTACCAAATCTTTTGATTTCAGCTTTAGGAATAAAATCTACTTGTCTAAGAAAGGCACACCAGTATTAACAATGACACCTTACTGAAAACCAAAATAGAGCTATGCAGCCAAATCTGAGGGAGGTTATCAGTGAGGTTATCATCTACCTCCCAGCCCAGCAGGGACTAACCCACCATTGGCAGCGTCCTGTGGAACAGAGAACCCTGCTTGGGGTGTGGGATAGCCGGACCTGGTCTTCCCTGTGCAGGAAAGAGATCACCTTGCAAATGCTCCTCCATGCCACCCCTCTCACTTTCACCCCCTTTTCCCCGAGGAGATTCATGTTTCTACTGTGCAGAAAAAGACTTTTGTAATCCCACTGAGTTATACAGTATAGGGAAACCATTTTCCCTACTTATCCAGCTGTACCCTATCTCCAATGCGTGGCTAATAAAGATACTTTAATCACATTCACTTGTAAGAAATGTAGATATCGACCTAAGCTCTATAATTGTGACCATTTCTGAAAAGCACTTTCTGAGAACTTCACTAAAGAGATGCAGGTTTTTAGGAGAAAATGTTTGTGAACAAATAGCTGCAACCCAACAGGCTCTTCAGTAGAGGTACACTGTCCTCTCTGGGAATTGGCAGCACTTTGCAATTTCTGGATATCCTGGAATTACCTGGTTTTCATGCTCCTTGAGAGTCTCCACCAGACACCTGATATCACACTCATAAGGCCTTGTGCAGTTATGGGGCCCTAGCTGGATCCCCAGCAGCAATGTGCCACAACAAAACCTTGAAAGCCATGCCAGATATCCTGGATGAAGGTTTGCACACGATGCCTGACATAAATGAAAACTTTAGGCAGCTCTAATATAGAAAAAAAAAAACTAGTAAAAGTAATCAAACTGCAAAACTCTTCCTTTTAGGTTATTTTCAGTCTGGTTCCCCACAATTATGCCACTGCCACCTGAAACAGTAACAAGGTTGGGTGGGGATTACAGCAGATCTGCAATACAGAAAAGGACCACAGAGAGAAGACCCAGTCCAAGAGAGAAAGCTATGGGTAAAGGACAGCACAAATGCAAATGGCCTCACAGCTGAAAGGGAGAAAAAGCAAATCAAACATCAAACGTTCCGAGATCAATCCGAGAGAAGCCGGACAGCTGGTAAATCTGCTCACCCCTGTGGGGCTATTGCTGCTGAATCAGTCGGGGGACTTGGCTTTAAATTATCAGGCAAGGTTTCCCACTGGTTCTGTCTGCAGGGGGATGCCCTGCCCTGAGCTGCACGGGGGACTCGTGGCGAACAGCTCGGGGGCTGCTGGCTGAGCGGGTGCTCGGTGTGGCTGCCACCAGCAATGCTTGGCCATGCTCATGTGACTGCACGGTAAGGCCCTGCCCAGATGATGGCACTGGCCAAGGGGAAGCTCCGAGCGGTGATGACAACCCAGATAAATGTTTTGCCTTGCCTGCGTGTGGGTAATTGAAGTTAAAGTGTAAAACCTGGTCTATTACTGACCTTTTAAAATGTCTTCTTCCTTCCAACACAGTAGGCTGGTACCTCCTCGTTGCAGAAGCCACATTTTTGTGACAGCATTACAGTGTGGTTATGATCAGACAAATGACTGTAAATTAAAAAAAAAAAAAAAAAAGAAAGAGGTATCTATTTACCTGTCCATGTCCAACTCCTATGTACCTCAAATTATTTGTTAATTGTGAGTGCTTAAGGAGAGGTGACAGAGGACTTAATGCTAAGCTGTGTACTGTGAGCCTATACGGCAGAGCAGCACAGTTGTGTTTTGCCTCATGCAGTGTTGCTACAAGACTGGGATGTTTCTGATTCTGAATATTTATAGCTGTTAATGAATAGCATGCAAAGCTGGAAGAGCAGAGCGTGATTTGCAGTTAGCAGGGTGAGTAGGTGTTGCTGGCACCCAGAAAAAAACAAAGGTGAGACTTGCACACTGGACCAGCATCCTAGGGAAGGCAGAGATGGGCACCAATTATGGGAGCAGATTAAGTCATTTCTACAGAGGGGCTTCCCTGATTATATCTATGCTTTACACCTGAATAGCCCTGCCGAAATGCAACTACAGAGCTTGGTCATCGTACTGTCCTAACAGAGTTTTGGACTAGGTCACATTTTTAAACAGGAAGAGAAATCTTTCTGTCATCACACATAAGGGACTTATATTTGTGAACAGATTAAACTCTTGACTGTGAGTCCAAAAATACGCAAGATACAGTCCCTCTTTTATGCCCTCTCAAATGAAATGTGCTAATAACAGACATTAACAACTGAAGCCTTTTAAGATGAAAAGGACTCTGTATTTTTTCTCTTCATGCTTGTTAAATGTTTTATGGTGATGCTTATTTACTGTCAAGAAAATATTTCCAGTGGAGGCAACGTACATAATGATAAAAATAAGCAAGCACTAAAACTATTTTTTTACTGACCAGAGCACCTTCCAGCACTTCCCCCTGGATTCTTTCACACAAAGAACATATTGTCATTGGGGCCATTATAGGGCTGCTCTGCTTTGCTAGACTTGGCAGGACTCAAGGGAAACGGCTATAGATTGCAGCAAAAAAGTCCATCAGACAGATCGCATCTGACCCCACTGTTTCTAGGAAAGAATGCACCAGAACACTCCAGCTGAATAGACAGATTTTCCAAATGTTTTAAATCAGTTTTGAGAAAAAAAGGGAAGATGCTAAGGAATGGATTTGGCCTATAAACATTAAGCGATGTGATGCCCATTTCTCTAGGAAGCTGACATTAGGGGCTTTCTTGTTGATGGTGGACCTGAAGGAAAAAACCCACAACAATTAAGCAGCAATTGAAGAAAAGCAGGCAAGAAAAGATGGTTATGTATTAGTACAATAGCTCAGAGGCTTTTCATTTTAGGATACAAAGAGGGAGTAGAGAATGCTGTTTTCTTTTTAAAAACCTTTTAAAAATGGTAACTGCATCCTGCTCTTGTAGATGTATTACTTATGACATCCCAGTTTTCATCCGTTCATGATTTTACATTAGAGTTAAATCTCTGCAGCTTGAATCTCACGGCTGAGTTAGCCAGAGCCCATAAAATATTGAAACCTTTAGAGCAGCAGCCAGCCAGGTTGAGAGAAGTTCATGTCCAAAGCTGAGCTTTAGATTCTGAGACATCCCAATTGGAGTGTAGTACAGAAAAAAGCACTGATAAAATTTTCATAAAAATGAGCTAAGGATATTGCTAGCATGCTTCCCAGCATCTATATGAAAACTTAATCTGAGCTAATGGAAAGGATATGAAAGCCTTTCTCAATTCAAACACAGTCAGTGCATAATTCATAAATTATTGTCAGAGAAGTGATTCTGCTCTGAGATTTATTCTCTTTTGGATAGAAGCAACTGGAGGAAAAACTGGGTCTTTTTGACCTTTAATGCCAGCAAATTTTACAGTAGAGCTGTCAATATAACCAAGTAAACCGGTCATTTCTCCAAACAGCAACAAAGTGCCAGTATGCGCTCACTGCAGGCTAATATTAACACAGCCCTTTAGGTTACTTGCAAACCATTCAAAGCAACTGAACCTAAAACATTTAAGTGAAGATAGTTACAGAGAAGAGAATGAAATTTCCATGTTTTCCATGACAGACACAAAAAGGTTCATTATGTTAAGAAGAAAAATCACGCAAAAATGTGCTTCACTTCCTAACTCTAGTCTTCAGCTATGATTACCTTTAAAAGCCTATTTTCCAATTAAAAACCTATGCAACATTCCAATAGAAAATGCATACTGACAGATTTTTTGTTCCTTATATATGCCTCACTTCTAAACAACATAGCATAAAGTATGAAAACATTTATCCACGGGTAGTGATTAAATATTTCAGCTCTGAGTGAGGTTGTTGCACAGTCAATGCACACAATCTGTAGTGAGTTAAAAGCAAATCTGACAGAAATAGTGGGAAATCTGAGGAAATTGTAAATGCAATTAAGTGCTATCAGTAGAAAAGGCAGCAGCTGGCTGAAGATTTCTCTTCCCTTCAGTTCTGGAACTGCTATTACCTTTTCTCCAACGTAGCATGCACTTAAAAGAAATCAAGAATCGGAGACATTTACAAGTTGTGAATTCTGGAGTGTTTTGAAGCTGTAAATATCTATTACTGATTGGAGGCAAAAGCACCACTAAAAATGACCAACATAATCCCCCCCAAGAAAAACAAAAGCAACAATCCAATAAATCATTCTGAGAGAGATATGAGGAACATTTCACCATAAGAAAGTGCATTGGAATCTGAAAATGATAACATTGGAGAAAACAGTCTGATACAATGACATAATATGTTTCTTTTTAATTCTGTTTAAAAGCGATTACCTGGTGTATGGGTGTGAGGAGGAATTAATTGCTTACAAGTGGGTGCTTTAAACATGGAGGTGCCAACAAAGACTGAAAGAAATAAAGGTTGGTTTGGGGCGCTTTTTTGTGAGATAATGGCAACAGAGAGCAAAAAGGCACAGAGATACATGGAAAAGTGGATAGTAGTACAAGGTAAAAGGGAGAAAAAGAGAAGAGAGCTGTGAGTGATTTAAGACAAATTCTTAGGACATCTAGCCTGAATTCTCACTCCGATTGTTGCCATTCCCCATGTGCAGTATCAGGTAGTATGTGATCATATCCCTCTCACTTCTTCCTCCTTAGAGTCTCCAGGTACGCTCATTAATTGATAGGGCTCTAATGCTAGAGAGCTAATAAACCCAAACCCCTGTAACAGGGAGGTGCTCAGATTCAAGGGCTGATCTTGTGGCCCTCGCTCAAGCAAAGCTCATACAGGGAGATGGACTTACTGGCAGAGCCTCATCTTGCACCTGTGGAGGGATAGATTGTATTGCCCTGCACCCCAAGTTACTCTGTCCTTTGCATTCCTCCTTCACTTGGGGAAGGACATTGCTGTGCCTGTTGCCAAAGGATTTAGCTGCAGTTACATGTCTTGCCTTCAGCCTAAGCAAACACTGAATTCCTGTCCTCCAGCCGCTTCCTCCGACCTCTCACACTGCTGTGCTTCACACTGGTAATAAAGCCTATTTTTAAAACTCCTGTCTTGTCCTTCCCCAAACAAATTTTACTGAAATGTTGAAGGAATGGTGCTGGTACATGAACCTTGCAGCTGATTTCCAGGCCACAATATTAGGTTTATAACACTAGTAGTTTTGAGCGAGTCATCTTCCTTGAGTGATTTAGCTCACACTTGAAAGAAGAATCAATGATTCACAATGCTGGAGAGCATGGAAACAGAAAATGTTTCCTTTTCTCATATCTGACTGGTATTATATATGGTAGTTGAGTAAATATATGACTGTTTGGAAAGAGCAACATTTTCCATGGACCCATCCACACCAGAGAAGAAAGCCAGAATAACACCTTTCAAATAGAGTAATCTACAGGTACTGGTCTTGTATACATATTATCAGAATACTACTGTCTGCAATACTCACCACCATCTTTACCAATATCCCTCTTTTCACTTTTCAGAAGGCCTTTTTATTTCTGAAGGAGAGCTAAAGGCAACATACGTGTTGCACATGAAAAATATAAAAGGTGGTAATTATAGTTTCTCCAAAATGATCCTGGAACTCAGGAACCACAGTTAATCAAATTGATTACCAGTAGATTGCAGACAAATAGGAGGTAAGAGGTCAAACTTTAAAATAGACTTTTTTTTTTTTAGTGTGAACATCCAGAAGAGTCCAAAGTAATTATGTACTATAATGCAGTAATTCCTCCAGTGTTTCAGTGCAAAGCTCTGGTGTGATGTGAGCAGGCTGATAACACCCACACAGACACCAGTGGCTGTTCTGACAGATTTGGGTCCTGTTAGTTCCCCAGCATAACACAATGTATTGGGTCCCTCATGCTGAGCAAAGCCTTGGGGGCAGGGCTGAGTCCTCAGTGCACAAACCCCCCTTCCCACTCAAATATATACAGTTCATGTGTTTGTTCATACACTAAAATATTTTCATTACTAAGACATGAGACTGACACTGTAATTTTGCACGTAAACCCTATATTCAAATTCTGTTTGATTGATAAATACACATTAGATTATCTCATAAATTGAATAAATAAATGAAACTGCCTAAAAATAGAGTCTTCCTTTCTTCCAGAGGGTTTGATGGTGTTCAGGCCCAGCCTGCATTAGTCACTGAGAACTACAAAGCACAGCTGCAGTCAGATATCTTTGGAAGGCAAACTGATTTTCTTCTTTCCCCTACCAGTTTATAGAAACAGACATATCTAAATAACATATATTGGGTAACAGAGCTTTTTTAAGCTTCTTGCTCTTGCCTGTTGTTATTTAGCTTTCCTGCAGCTGTAGCCCTGAGAACAATTCAAGTTTGATTTTATAAAACCTGATCTTTACCTCTTTCTTTGACTGCATTTTACTGTTGTGGAAATAAGGAGAGAAGGATGCCTATGCAGCTGGAGAAGTTAACATACCTAAATGGCACTTCTTTTATAGAAGGAAGGTTGTAATAAGTCATGTGATTTAGAGTAAAGGCAGCAGTGTGCAATGGGAGCAATTTTCTGCCCCTCAAACAGCACTTCAGGTGATGTTGTTCATCTTTCTGTGACTCGCTATGTCAAAGCATGCCCAGAGCAGAGGTGTTCAGGGACCCGACAAGCTGTAAGTGTCCAGCTGAAAAACCTGGGAGATATCCCAGGGCTCAAAGAATTCACTTTTTCAGTTGCTCTGATTTACTTCAGAATGCACCTTTAGGGAATTTATGTCTTCCATGCCTTTAGTTTCCCATTTCCTTTCTTGTCATCTTTAAAAATCCATTAAAGATCACAGAGACAGTTTCTCCGAGCTTCTATTTCTGAGGAGCTGTGGAGCTCCACAAAGCGTGCAGTTCCAGAGGTGAACTGACTCTTTTACTCGCTGCACCTTGATGTTGTTAGGACGACATTTTAATTATAGGTGATGGTTACAGACTGAGAAAACATGCTGAATTCTACAGGGAAACAAACAGTTTTCACTCATAAGGACTTAATGACAACTAGCTAACCAGTCCCCTTCTGTCTGGATAGAACATTAAAATTCAAGATCAAATGGGAAGGTTGATTTCTCCAGGTGCTTGTTTGAGAGATTTACAATTATAGTAGTCCTACGTTTGCCAAAAGCAATCACTAGGCTTTTCGGGTGTTGCTAAAATAAAAATTTTAAAATGTTAGTTCTCTTAAAAATAGGCAGCTGGAGTAGTTCAGCTTGCATTTGTATTTTCTAGAAAAAACATTTTGTTAGTCACATATGATGACTGGTATTTCACCTCTTTTACAATATTCTTACAAGTTTCCGTACAGTAGAGTAAGTTTACATTAAAATGCTACACCACCTTTGCTATGATTAATTTAGATTTGTCTATCACTGTGCATGCTTGCTGATTTGCCCTGGGTATTATAATAACTATAGCCTGCTTGTCATTTCCCGCTAACATTGCCTCACCTGTAAAAGTGCAGTAGATCTATTTCAGCTTCCCCAGTTTCTGCCATCACCTTACCTATTACAGTAGAATAAAAGAACATTTCTCAGGTGCATGCGTAGATATTTTCATCATATTCCAAATGCATTCGGACAATTGCTGCATATTGGCACCAAAACAAATGAAATAATTCCCCATATCTCTTCATGTATGAAAGGTTTCCTTCCCTGTTTGAATGATGGCCAGCTTCTATCAATCCAGAGCTGGAAGGCAATGCTCCCACACACATGCAGAGCTATTTGGTTTGTGGATATATGCATCAAATCATACGCCTATGCCTTAATATGTCTGTGTTCATACATGTTTGTGTTTTTGTCTTTTTAAAAATACGAAACACTTAATTAGAAAACCTATAGTTTAAAGTGCAAAATTTAAAAAGAAATGACAGGTCAGGTCATTTGGATACGGACTTATTTTCAGGTAGGTGAACCAGCATGTCATTAACACAAGACCTTAACTATGCACAGTGTCTGTGATTGCACCAATTAACTGGGCAAGAGTAGTCAGACCAACACGACTGCCAGCGAGAGTGGCCGCATGAACGGACCGGCCATGGGGCACAATCCCTGCATGTTTTGGGGCTGTCAAGCTTTGCTGTCCTGTTATTTTGGAAAGAAAAAAATCCTTCTGAAACATTCTTCCCTTTCTAGAAACCTGCAAGAGCTGAGGCTGCAGTCAGAGTAATTTTATTCCAATAAAAAATGTCTGTTCCTAATAAATGTATCAGAGTGCTGAGAGGGACTCACATCCTTCCCCGGCTCTGAGCAGAGCCTCACCAGTGGTATCATGCTTGTTCCCACCAGAGAGTTTGGCTCCCCTATAGTACTTCCTATCCAATCTAGGAGAGCATGCAGTAAGTGAATTTATTAACCCACGGAGGGTGGGGAACCAGCAATGAAAACAATAAAAAGACTACGTGTTAACCTAAGCGTGTACCTCAATGGCTTTGGGTTTAGTCATATGTGCTAAATTAGAACATTAAACACTGTAAAGCCAACGGTGTACTGAAATGCTCCCACAGCCTTGTAATTTATACTGTGTTACACAGGATAGAGTAAGTTGTTCATAGTAAATAGGGTCTCATTGGATGACTTGTCTCGAACAGTACATTTTCACATAATTAAAGTGGACACAGCTTAGAAAAATTAAAAGGCTCTAATATAAAGCTCAGCTGCAAATAATATTAAATGGCATTATCAATAGCAGAGATCCCAGGGTTTGCATATTAATTGTAAGAAGGTGCTAATTTGAGTGTTTTAAGCTTGCATTCACAAGCTTGTTTACATGCTTTGTTCCACCTGGACCTGTTTGGAGGTTTGTCAAGAACCTAACAAGCAGAAAAAGATTGCATTTGAAAATACACATACATGTTTAATTAAGCCAGGGCCACCGAACATTCCTCAATATATTTAGCTGTTGAGATTTAAGCACCACCAGAGCATCAGGCATTATCACCTTTTGAAGTACTGCAGAATCTTTAATATTTAAAGCACAAAGCAGACTTTAATATAAAATTCTAGCAGACCACAGAAGATTAAAGACGCATTATAAATGTGACAGTTTGTAAATGGAACACCAGTATTAAAGGGATCCCCCCTGATATTTTATAGCATATTTTTCAGGTGTACACTAAATTATAAATACAATTAAATAGCAGTAATTATTCTCTGGAAGGGGATGGCAGTTTAACTGTTCCAGAAAATAGTGATTAACAATAATGTAGGAAAGTGGTAATATGTGTTTTACCACACTGTTCTTGCAGTCAAACTTCATGCAGGCGTCTTCAGCTAATTTAAAACCACCCTGGGGCCCTACATCCATGGGCACAATGTCTTTCCTTCCATAAGGCAGGGAGTGGGAAGGGCTGTTTTCTTGGTGTCCAAAACTCTTGGCTTTTGCTTAGGCTACACAGCTGCTCTCCATTACTGCAGATGCTGCTGCTGCTTCGAATTGCAAGGGAGGGAGGGCAGCAGGGACACCCTGGAGGAGTTAAACCTGTACCTCTTGAAGAATTTTAATCCTGAATTAAAACAGTCCAATGCTGTCTCTTCATGGTCATGCAGGGAATTTTGAAAGAAGCTAACCTTATTGTATACCAAATTAATTTGGCAATCATGTGTCTCTAGACCAACAAAACTCATTTAATAGGTGATACAAATCCTTTAATTTAGTAAATAAACCCCATGGGACCAGAATTTTCCCACTCCTCTTATTCAGCTCTGTTTTTCTAGAGGAGCAAATACCTGTGAAAGCAGTAGCAACTATTAGAAGAGGGGAGGGACCCTCAAGGACAAGATTTGGGACAGACTTTCTGCTTGCCGTCTTTTGTGGGGAATTGAGACTGGTCCCCAAATTAGAGCTACTCTCTCCTGAAGGATGCAGGCTGATGGCAGTGGGCAGCATAGGGACCTGTCTCCTCCCTGGCAGCCAGGATTTCAGCACAGGCTGGCAGGAAGCCTCTCAAGAAATATGTCTGTCACGACTGAGACTTGGGTGACATTTTTCTGTCCTTGTCTTTCTGCCATATGCATCCATACTCATTCAGCCTCACTGTGGAGAAAATCCCTGAACACTGGACATTTTGGGAAACTCTCCACAGCTTGAGAGAGAGGCTCAACACTACCAAGGAACATTCTTGCAGAAGCCATGGTTTCTGGATTACATTTCTCTGACCAGAAAATCTCTTACTCACCCCTACCCTACCTGGGATTTTGCCTATTCTGTAGGCAAAAAGAGCAATTCTAATGTTGACAACAACAGTTTTAAGGAGGGAAAAAATCTGAATAGGATCGAAGAGGAGAAGAAATTTAAAACAAGGTTTTAAAAGCACAGAAATCCAACAATTTAGCATTAATATTCAGGTCTTTGGTGCTGGGCAATACAAATCCAAGGTCTCAGTGCACAGCTAAATCAGTTCTCAAATCTCTGGAGTGCCAGGCACATCACTGCATTAAGGGCATTTTAATATGCATTGCAGTACAAAAGCTTAGCATATTATTTTCACTTTTATTATCAAAAAAAGGAAAATATAGTGAATGTTATCCAACAGAGTGCTTTAAAACAGAATTTTCAAATAAAAAGTATAAAGAGATCTTAGTTATATTATTCATTGCAGAAATAAAAAATAAATTATACATATTCTCCTAATAGAGATTAAAATGGATAAATAATGAAAAGATTACAATAGCTATATTTCTCAGGGTCTAGTTTATATTGTTAACCTAAGTACTGTACACTATACATGATTAGGCACACTGCTCATATGAAAAATGCAGTGCATCTGCTATTCACAAAAGCAATACCCAGGCCATGTTTTCCACAAGGCTTTTCAGGAGCTGGATTGCTCACATTCTGTGTTTGCATAGGCACACCAGACTGTGCCTCATGTCTGCATGGCATTTTTTTTCATGCAAGAATGGCAAAGAAGTTTTGGTTTTGCTGAATTACTTGTTTTTGCATCTACCATACACTCTAACAACATCTCCCTTTCACTGCAGGTTGCAGCTTCTCTGAAAACAAGGATGCCTCTATCTGCTTCCAGATTTTAAAAAATTAAAATAAACTAAATATTTTCATTTGGAATAAACACAAGTTTTTATAAACTTAACAAAATAAAGAAACCCACAGGGCAAAAGCTCAACTGCACAACAGCCAGCAGCTCCACACTGCCTACCAGGGATGCTGAGGATCCCAGCGGAATTCTCTCCCCTGGTGTATCTGCCATCTTTCACTTCAGTTCAGGAACAGCAACCTGGAAAAAAAGGCAGCTTCACTCAAACCCAACATTCATTCCAAAGAATAACTGTTGTCCAAATAGCTGTTGTGTAAAGCAAGCTGGCTTAGTTTTGGATGATATTAAAATTCTCCATGCGTCCAGCTTTGCCTCCTGTTGTACCGGGGCTAAGTGGGTGAGGAGCAGCCCTGTCCCCCAAGTAGGGCAAGATTCCTGACTTGACCAGCTGAGGGGCTCCCTTATCTGTCTCCAGACCCTCAAATCTGTGGATTCCCAGGGCAATTTTTCTTATCTGAGCAATCAGCCCAGCCTCCCACTGACCCCCCTCATTGTGCCGTTCCACGAGCTTGTGCAGGGTTTTGAAACCGTTGAACAAAACCAGCACCGGAGTAGATGCTACAGAGTGTGCTCATGAAGAAAAGGCTTTCCCAGTGAACATTTTTGTCCTTAGTGATGGAAATGATGATCTTAATCTGCTTGCTCAACCAGTATTTAAATGGCTAGAAAGTGTTTAATATTCTCCAGTGCAAGGGCCCAAATCTGTTGATATTACAAGTGTCATCAACATTCAGCAGCATGGCAGCTGTCACCAGGCAGTTCAGAAAGGCTGATTTAATTGATACTTTCTATTTCAAATACAATTTGCAGTCGGCATGTGGTGAGAAATGCATCTCACCATGAAGATTTTCGTGATGGCTGGAGCACAAAAAAAAAAATGGGTGCTGCTTTTCTTTTGAGAAGCTTGGAATGTAGTCTAGGAAGGAAATATTCAACTCTATATGTGAAAGTTGCTTTCATTTAAATGAACTAAGTCATAGTAAATCCCAGATTATTTATTTCTGTATATGAAATAGTACATGAGGCAAAATGTAGAAAGTAGCATAGTATTTTTGGAAATGGGAAAGGAGGCCCTGTTTAGCTATGGGTTTAAACTAAGGTCTGCAATTCAAGCTTGAGCCCGAAATCTAATTCAGGTTAGATGGCTCCAAAATTCTCTAAGCCTTTCTAAAGGGTTTCTTCTTCTTCTTCTTTTTTTTTTTTTTCTTTCTAAAATAACAAAAATCTCCCAAGAATAGCTGATCTTACCAAGAGATTTTAGCAAACCCAACTCCTATGACTTTTTCTATGTAGTTTAATTAATAGAACCTAAGGGTAGGCAGAACCATTTGACCATCTGAACTGACATCTGCATCTCAGTCCATCGCACCATACCCAACTGCCCTGCACCAAGCCCAATAAGCGGTGACTGGCTAAGCCAGAACACTTATTTTCTTTCTTTTAAGAGACCTTTTCTCTGAACGGCACCTTTTTGTTTCTAAGGACTGTGCCTGCCTGCAGGGGTAAGTGCCACATTGCAAGACAGGGCTTTGAATACAAACACAGAGGCACAGGCACACATTGTTCATCTTACTGATGTGACTTTTTCTTGGTTTGCTCTCCTTTTTAAATTATGCTAAAGAAAAAAAGCCTTTCAGATTTTAATATGAAGCTAATTTTTTTGCCTAAGGAAGCATTACAGTCAGAGTTGGACCATTTCAGCGCTATTCCTCACAAGAACAGCTCATGGATCCCAGCAGTGCAGCCTCAGCCATGGCTGTGGTGAGATCCCAGGCTGCACACAGCCCCCTCTGCTCAGATGTCCTCCAAGAGGAAGCTCCTCTGTGGCTCAAGCCTGCTCAGCCTCAGGCCAGAGGGCAACTAGCCCACTAAGGGCACGATCTATCATGGTCTGTGCCCATGGCACAGGATTGTGATCCCTGGGGGAATCAGTGGGACTTCACACCCTTGAGCCTGGCTGTGAATCCATCCTTGCTTTACACCTCCTTTTTAGGGAGGATATTCAGAACAAGAGCTTAGACTGGAAACTCCTTTGACATCTTTTAATGCATCTCATTCAGAACCCCTCCATCCAGCTGTTTCCATCCCCATTTTAGCAGACAAAGCAGTGGCTGAAATCCTTTTTACTTCAAACATCGCTGAATGTTCTTCTCAAGACACGACAGAGCGCTCCTGGCCCCCTCCCCCTCCCTGTATCTTGGGTGAGCACATACTTAGATCCCCCAAGCACAGTGATAATTTCTCCTTACCAGCAGAGCCAGTCATTATTTATTATATCACTCTCTCACTTCTTCAGTCTCTCCTAGTGGGAACATTGCAGTGGCTGCTGGCTAGAAAATTAGCCAAGGGAACTTCTTCAGTTGGTCTCTTTCCTCATTATACTAGTAAAAAAAATTTAACTGTGACATTCTCCCTCTCTCTGTATATATATATCAACGCAGGTTGGAAGCACACTGTAGGGGCTAATAGTGAGTAATTTAACTGTGGCTCTCTCACACGTTTTACCCTCATTCTTTCTCCAGAGCAGTAGCAGAAGAACAGTATGTTCATGTATTGTTGCTCCATATTACAGGCAGAGCTTGCAAGTTTATGTCTAATCTCACTCTTTCCACTAGGTTGTTTTTTTTCATGGGGATGTGATGCAATTTCTTCCAGTGTCAAGGTGCTGCCATAAATTACAGAGAGATTCAGGTAATCTTTAAAGAAAAGTTTACGTTTTTCCACCTTAAAAAGTGCCTTTAAAAAAAACTACAGGAACATCAAGTGGAACAGAGTTCTGCATATGCACCCATGCTGCTGAGGGCCATCATATTGATATGTGTCCAGAGAGGTTGTTCTCCTAAGACAGGAACAGACTCATCTACAGAGTCCAGACAGAACGGGTGTTGTTCCCTGGTCAGACAGGAGCCATGTGAAACATAAAGTAGAGGAACACTTTTCCTGGCTCCACTCAGGTATTGCACAGCATGGCTTAGGCCAGTGATGGGATCTGGTTTCAGTTCAGGAAAATTAGTGGGTGTGCTCAGCTGTTCAAAAGAGCTCTGTACATGACCAGGTCACTGTTTTTATGTGCTGGAATATGTCTGTGCCAAGTGCATGTATGCAGCTCCATGGGGAGAACATCCACACTATCTGGTGAATAAAGAAAAAGGATTGAGTAATTTTGAGGAACAATGATATATTTGGGAATGGTCACAATAAATCATATAACTCACTTCAGAATCCCTTCTCGAAAGAAACACAAAGGGGAGCTGCAAATGACAGCATCACAAATACTCAAATGTCTTGAAGACTCAGGATTTTGTTGTCCCTGATTTTGACCCAGACCCATTACGTAAAAATAGGCATCCTGCTAGGAATATAGACAAAATACAATTTTGTGACTTATGGTAAGGTTTATAAAAAGACAATCCTGCTTAAATATTTTGTGGAAAGTGCAAAACATGAAGTTAGGGATGAAAAAAGCATGGAAACACATTCACATTGCCCTTTCACCCCAACTCGTTTCTGGTAGTGAAGCACTGCTGATCACAGGTGTGCAGCTCTTTGTCTAGAATGGGTGTCTTCAAATATTTACTTCCTAAATCAGCCCACCAGTGTTGAGGGGAGCCCATCAGCAGCAGGGAGCATTCCCTGCACCCTGCACTGGCCGGTGACTCTGCCTGTCCCCGGTGGCACCAGGGGACCCCGTTTTGCTGGGCCCTGTCCTGCGTGTCCCCCGTGCTGGTCCCCAGCGCAGCCGGCTGGCGCGGCAGCGGTGTGTAATTGGCTGTAACTCCGTGTACCTAGCAATGCAGATGTCACACGCTGCCTCTTGCCCAAAGGGAAGGAGGACGAGGACAGTAAACAAAGACCTCAGTGTCCTCCATTTTGGAGCGCCTGCTGCAAGTTTGACTCTCTTCACTTGAATTGTAGTGGCAGTGCTCTAAGCAACTACATCTGAAGTACTCCAGCAACATCACACTCTTGTTCCACCACTCTGATGACCACCAGTATAATTCAAAGAGAAAGAGTAAAAACTCACCTCTAGGTATAAAAAACAAGAGAGAGTTTATTCCCTGCCAGAAGAAACAAGACGACCAGAATTATAGCAGTTTCTACCCTGAACTGTAAAAGTAATGCTTTCTGTTAGCCAATGAATAAAACTGTCCTTCTTCAGGAAAACCATCTTTCACACTTATAATATTATCTTTCCAATAGATGTGAATACACTGGTTTATCATATCTAGCTTGCCCTACTTTTTTTTTTTTTTTATGAAGGGAAAGGTACCAGAGAACAAAAAGTAATGGTTTTTTTCCCTGCTTATGAAAAAGGAGGAAAAAAGAAGAAATCTTTCTCTATTTGCATTGCTAATTAGCAGAATGCATACAGATAATACAGTGATCAGTACTGTACACACGTTTTGAGAGATGAACAAACATTGCACTATATTTGAATATGCAAGTGTACCATTTGTGTAGTTTATGTTGCATCCAGGCTTTTCCACAGGGCTCCACAAAGTACACACTGAAAACTCCCAATAGCAGACTGGGGGGATGTTGGGGTATGATTTGTTTACCCTGGAAAGGGCAATGCAGGGGCACAGATTGCTTTTCAATGTCATTTTGGTGTTTCTTCACCTCCAAACAAATTCACCAGCTGGGTTGACTGAGGAAAAGGATTTTAAGAGACTTGTCCAAGGTCACCCTAAGGAATGAGCAAGTCAAGCCACTTACTCAAGGGCACTGAGTGCTTCTGTGGCCCAACCTACCTCCCTCTTGCTTCAGGTTGTTTGTGCCAACCTCTGCCCCCTCACCACACAGCCTTCCCCACACAAGCAGAACAGTGTAAAGTTCACAGCACATCCAGTGACGTGCCCTGCACCATCCATCCATCTTCTTCATGAGATAAGAATAGTTCCTTAAACCTTTGTTCATGGCAGATGTTTTCCTGGTTTGATGGTGTTTTTCTATGTGTCAGTGTCCATCCACAAACTATATCTTGATGTACATCCCCATGTCTAGATATATGAATAGCTTTACAAGATGAACACAGCTTGAAAAACTGAGGTCAAACCTGAAGAAGGTTGAAAAAGCTGGGGTAGTGTAAGACATTATATAGCTTGAAATAAACACTGCCTCATCTCATAGAGGTCATTTCATTAGGAGAATGCAGTAACTCTTGGAAAACACCAGCCACGTTATCAGGCTTGACATAAGCTTTAGCTTCTGCTCATGCACATATGTGGTCTCAACAACAGCAAATACCTCATCTGCAGGTATTCCTTCTTTAAGGGTCAGTCCATAAAATACACTGTGCAGCCATCTTTTTTCTCTCTAATTCCTTTAGTTTCTCTTACCTGAACACAAAGAGTATAGAATCAGCAGTATTTTTTTTAGAATTTTAACCAACAAACCCATTGTTTTTGCCTTAAACACCACTTCACTTGCCTGGCAAGTGATACATTGAGTATCTACATGAGAATGGAGTACCTATTAACATGGCATCATCTCTAGGGGTTTGATCTCCAGACTGACAAGTTCAAACTATTAGGGGCTCCCTCTCCGGTCCTCCCTTTCCCTGGCTAGGCAGGGTGTTTTTCTGTAGGTCAAACCAACACAAAATCATTTTCATGCAGGCAAAGCTCTTTGGGTACATGACATTAGCTCTGCTGCCACCCAGGTTTAGCTTGATCTTTCTCTGAGCTGGCTCTGGTCTTCTGCTCAGCTGGACTCACTCATCAGCACGGCAAGAGCTACACACATGCATGGGGGAAAGCTCCCCAGCCCTTGTCTGGATCCATGTATTGCAAGTCATGTCTCTAAGCACACCTCTCAATCCTCAACTACTGATTTCAGGGAGGATAACTTATACATGATTTACCCATCAGAAGATGAATTTTATCTACTCCTCTTCCTTCCCCCCAAGTGTGGCTGTAGAGCTGTCTTTAAATCTGGAGTCTGACACTTTCACTGCAAAGATGTTACTTACACTGGAGAGGAAATAACTGAGTTCTGCCGTAGGCAGGTCTGCTCTGACATTGTCACCTTGCACCCACATGTGCACTGAGGGCAGCTCACTGTACTTTGGTAAGGTCCCAAGCACCTCTATATAAGCAAAGCACAGAGTGACAAAACCCTTGCAGCAACCCTTGAACCTGTGTGCAGATCTTGCCTGCATCCCAAGAGCTCAGTTTACAGCCCTGAGCCCACTGCTGAGAGCTGGGGATGCTGCACGTGTCCTTGCAGGTCTAGTGGTCAGCTTCAGTCAGTTATCATCCTCTCATCCCAGTTACCTTAATGGCAAGCGATGAGAAAGCTATTTATGAGCAGTAGTGTAATTTACAGACCTAAATAATGTATTTTTAGAAAAGTGAAGGTAGTATTAAATACTGTCAGATCCCAGTATGAAAAGACAGTTTCAGTATTTTCTTTTGTAAATCTATTTTCTAATTCTAGTCAGATTCTTCTCACCAAGGCTCCCTCAGCTATCTGCTGAGGACAAAAGAGGACAACCTGGCATCTGAAGCCATTTCAAATACAGTCACAAACAAATACTTGTATTAATATTGAACATGTAGCAATTTCAAGAGCATGTATTTTTTTGTATAGAGATCACAATATTCTTTTGAAGAGCCAATAGGGCTTTTGTTCCTAGCTCCTTTTAAACAATCTAGATATTAACTTTTCTACTGCTGCAAGCCTCTGAGCAACTTCCCACAATATTCTCCAGACAGGTGTTTGCATAAACTGTGCCTTACAAAGACACAGACAGCAAGGAGTTTTACCTTAGCAGACAGCTAAGGAGTTTTACCTTGTGCATATTAGCAGCCCAAGAGCTCGGATGCCACGTAGGGCCCTAGAGATCCTATGACCATCTCCCTGGTGCTGCAGAGCCTGTTCCTTTATTGGTAGTATGAACCAGAGAAATGTTATGTGTTGTTCAGAGAAGGAGTTATGTGCCTTGCGCGAGTGAACGTGAGAAGAATGGAGAACAACAAACCAGCCCATCCCAGCTCCCCACTTTTCCCTCCGTGTCTCCGTGGTTGCAGACCCACCTCTTGTACAAGTTTCTTCTGGTCCCCATGAGAATGGAGAGACAGTCTTTAGCAATTAGCCCGGGGAGGGAGAGGCTAATTGTACCAATTAGCACTGGAGCACCAGGTGGGGAGACTTAGAGGCCAGTCAAGAGGGAACTAATAGAATGACTGTCAGGGTCAGTGAGGCAGCACCATTTGGGGAGAGGAAGGAGACAAGGAGCTGCTGATTGCATCTAATTAGGCCTTTTGTTTCCACTTTGAAACAGTCTTTTCAATGCACTTCGAAAATGGGAGGATCAGTCAGATCTGTGGCTTGCGCTGTCCTTACAGGAGCAGCAGGGGAAGGAAAAGCCCAGGTACAGCCATCAACACCAGCCTCACCATCTTCCCTCACAGCTCACGTGGCTCAGATCAGCCTTGTTCTCCCCCAGCCCCCAGTGAAGCCTCTGTAGAGGCCCAGAGTTGCTGTGAAGCCACACTTGCAATGTTCTCCCACATTTTAAACACTACAAGGTCCTCACGGGGTCTTGCTCAGAGTATAACATCTTGCCTAGATCAGTTTTTCCTCCCTGTAGCTCAAGGTTCCTACATGGAAACAACTGTAAATGGAGGGTGCCTCAATCCCCTTGTGCCCTGGATTCAAACTGTATTATAGTGACACGTGCTCAAGTGACAGAATAACACACCTGATCGCAGTAGATCACATTATAACGAGGTTGTTGCAAAACACTCATCAACCTCGTTTTTGCAACAGTCATTGGTCTCTCCGGGTTTCAGTGCACTGCTTAAACCAGGCTCCAGGACATTTTGAAGTGAGGCACACAGCTCCATGCTTCAGGACAAAGCCTAGCGCTCTCTCTGAGCTACTCTTTCACTACTCTGTGTCCATGATCTGAATTTTTACTCCAAAAGCACACTGTAAGTACCTGCTAGTGCTCCAACAACAGCCCAAAGCCACCATATAGAAACCAAACAATTAAAACAATAAAAGCGTTGAGTCATACAAATTACAAATACCCATAATGTCACAGCCTAACTACACAGCTACATACTAATGCTTGTTGGGTGGTGCCTTGTACCAGATCTTCTTGCTGAATGCTGACCTGCGAGCCTGTCCCCTCTCCTGCTGCAGTAACTTGCAGGCAGGCCTCTGCCCTTCTGCAAACCGTGTGCTGTCCAGAGCAGGGCTGTGCTGAGGGCACATCTGATTCTTTCCACCAAAGCCACCCCATTCTCTAGAAAGGAAGACAAAGTTTGATTTACTAGATGCTGGGATTATGCACACTGCAGCTGCTGTTTTTCCCACTTTCCTAAAGGGAGGACACATCCTACAGTCCCAGCTCCATGGCTGTCACCAAACTTCACGTGAATGGCACAGACAGTGCCTGCAGCAGGAAGCAGAACTGAAGGGTGACACTTCAGCTTCCCCCAACAGGCAAGAGTTAGGCTACCCCTTATTTTCTAGCTTCCTCTGCTGGTAAGTGTTAGCACTGTTCAAAGGCACCACTTCTTGCATGGGGAGCACCCGTAGGAGCCTCAGGGCTTTGGACTGTCGGGGATTGACGAAGGCATTACAATGACACTTGGACACTTGTACCTAAGAGGTTGTCCCAGTTTCTGCATGAGACTGAGCCTTGCCCCTGCAATCAGTGGGCTCAAGCAGTGAGCCACCCTTTCTCATGGAAACAGAAGGTGGTTACTTGGCCAAACGCTCACTTTCTGAAGCATAATTTTTTTTAAAACAAACAAACCAAAACCCCCTTGAGGCTCAGAATAGACCAGTGAACCATAAAGACCTAGTGAGACAGCCCAGGTCCAAATTAGCAGCACTGAATAGTGGGTCAACAGTGCAAAACCTTTCAGCTTTTTGCTACCAGTATCAGAAGAAAACCAGGGTGCATTTAAACTCCAGCACCTTTCCACAGTTTAACAGTAAATGGCCTATATTGAATAGCTGGCAACACATGCACTCTCCTTGTTTTCCTTCCTTGTTAAATGTTTCCTGGCATGGTGACAGGTAAAGCATAATACAGCTTGGCAATATGGCTTTTACATGGTGAAACAGCTCCTCCGTGCTACGCTAGAATACATATTTCTGTGACAAGGGGCTTTATTCTGAATTATCTGCACATACTAAAAGCCAGTGGGAAATTGGAGGAGAGTTTAGTGAAAACTACATACGATTTTGTTACTGCTGAGCGGAAAATTTTGGATGGAAATCACGGAGTGTGGGGCTTAATCACAGCTCCTTCTGTTCAGCACACTATGTAAGGCAGCCCCAGCCATTAAAAATTCACTTGGGAAGGGTGGATGGTTATCCAGCATTAAGCAGGTTTCTGTGGCACTGAATTCTTCAGATCGCTTGGGGAGGTAACTCATCCAGTTCTTAACCTGACAGTGCTTGTTGATAAAAACAGTACAGAGAACTGGATGGAGCACTTACACAAGGCTGATAGATGAGATAGATGGAGAGGATTTATCCTGTGGCAGGGGATCTGGCTAGGAATAAAGCTGTGCTGACTTCTAAGCATGGAGATGATCAGGTTATGCAATTATTTCTTAACAAATATGTGAGTGATGGAGAGCAGAAACCCACCCAAGCCTAGCTCTGTGCACTTCCTTGGAGACAATCTTCCCCAGAGCCACTGTTGTGCCTCACAGAGGCATCTTCACTTGGCAGCTCTCTGAAATGTAGGAGCCATTTTGCATATCAAATTTATGGGACATTTTGTCTCAGGAAGCTGCTGTTTAACAAAGGTCTTACTTTCTCTGTGAACTGGAGATAAAATGCTAAAGACATTCTGACTGTTAGAAGAGGTTGTTGAGAGTTTGAGCTGAAGAAAATGACCAAGAGGAGAACAGAGAAATTTCTGAGCCTGCAGGTTGTTTTGTTTCTCTCTCATGGACTTATTTTCATATTCAGAAAGTTCTTATTGCTGCTTTTCCCAGTCTATGAGAGGTTTCATGCAATGGTCATCACTGAGGTGTAAGATGTTTTGTTTTTTGGTTTTTTGGTTTTTTTCCCCTTGAAGTTTGTTTAGATTTAATATCAAAATGACGTGCTCCCTTTATATTCCCAGATTTTTTAAACTGATCTTGAAAAATTCAGGCTCAGGTTATTTTCACCATCTCACACCCACCAGAGACTTCAGACAATGACCTGATAGAGAGCTTGAAGACCAAGAGAACGTAAGTGTCTGACTGAATAGGGTCTAAGGTAAAAGAAGAATCAGTGCTGGTGTACACCATTTTATTAAATGAAGATTATTGTCTTTACTGTCTTGGTTACCTCAGTCACCACCAAATCTCACAGGAAGATAGAAACCATCTCTCTGGTGTCCTCTGTAGAACAGTGTTGGAAGCACGATCAGAAGTACTGAGGAAACAAGTGATTATATTCTTCAGATGTTGTCCACCACTGGCCACACAGGGCATGCACCATGCAGGGCAGCCAGGTAAGCTGGATAAACAGAAGCTAGTATTGGGAACCAAGGATGAATAAAGGCAAGAAATGTTCCTTGCCATTATTGTTACATGACTCCTAGAGATTTGCATTAATGGAGACATTCCAGAATAAATGTAACAGTGCCAAAAAAATATAAGGAAAAATGAGAGACCTGTGGTTACCTTGGCCATTTCTGTTGGATGCTTCTTAAGACCTCCAAGTGACTAGCACAGTTCTCCCCAGCTGAATCTCACCCCTGCAGCCTTCATCCACGCTATATGACAGGGAACTGACCATACTTTGAAGTCAGGAGACATATTTCATAAGTAGTCTGTCAGCAGAATTATTTCTGAGGCCCTTGATTAATAATGTAGGACATCAGTGATCTTGGAAAACTTTAACATCAGCACTGTACTTGGCTGAACAGAACAGCTGTTGACATCCTTGTTGCTGTTTCTTGGCTGAAGACAGATGTTTGTGAGGTTAGATGGAGAAGGCTGGAGTGTATGAACATTCTGGAGTTAGTGGAAAGCACCTGCCACTGCCTTATACTTAGGTAGTGACTCAATCTGCATTCCAGGAACTCTATTAGATAGTAATCACTCCATGGGTGGAGCCAGTAGCATCTTTTAGGAGCTGAGACACTCCTGATACTTGTATTATGATGTCTGAATAGTGCTTGCATGGCAGAGAAAATACAAGTGCATTAGGGAAGAGCAATAAATACCATTAGCTGCTCTACTGGATGAAGTTTTTGAAGGGTGCTCTGGTCTCAGATGTTAATGGAGTGGCTTAATTTTCCTTTAAATGGTCATCATAAACTCAGGAAAATATAATTCAGGGATGAGGCATGGAATTTGGTGTTGAAAAAAGGCTGGGTGTTCTTAATGGCTAAAAAAAGATTGTTCAGCAGCAGATCAGGCGTGTAAAAATGTGACCTCTCTAATGCTCCCAAGTTCAAAATTATTTGCTGGGCAAGTGTTGTTTGAACAACTTAAAGCTCCACAGTTTACTAAAGGATGTGTTTTGTATTCTGGTCCAAGTATGACAACACCAGTAAATGCTTTCCCTGAATCATCTGAAATACCAAATGTAAGGCAAAATTTTGCTTCAAACTTCCATGAAGAGCTAAAGCCTCTCCATGCACAATAATATAGAAACTACATAGTAAATCATCCTTCTGAAAACATTTCATCCACTTTGTATTTTCAGTCCAATGATTAAGGGCTTCTGTAAGTAAATCTCTTGTTTCTTTCAGGGAACAAAACTGCCCTGAGCTCACAGACACTTTCACCTTGAGGATCCCATAAGAAAACAGTTCTGGGGATTGAGAGGTAAGAACACACCTCAGGAGGTCCTGGGGCCCTGCTGTTCTCAGAGCTGTCCCATCAGACAGTCCCACAGAGAGAAACATTAAAACAGGAAACAAGTTTCATCCTGCAGAGGGAAGCACCTGTGCCAGAGGCGTGCTCACGAATGATCAGACTATTACAGGTATAGAAAATTTGCTGTGATCAGTCTC
Source organism: Picathartes gymnocephalus (assembly GCA_013390045.1). Lineage (NCBI taxonomy): Eukaryota > Metazoa > Chordata > Aves > Passeriformes > Picathartidae > Picathartes > Picathartes gymnocephalus. The sequence continues at coordinate 218,349 of WEKY01027596.1, forward strand.
CATTCAACTTTCTTCTTTCCAGCTTTACTTCTCAGGCTGTGACCTTCTCTGCCTGCACAGGAGCTGCTTCTACAGCCCCTCAAGAAGTCACTAGGAGCTTTCTCCGTTCATGCTGTGGGAGTGGAGACTTTGACCACCCTGCCCAGTTACATGGGCAGGTAAACTCAGGATTTTGAGCATTAATGTGATAAAGTTGAGAACTGGGGCTGGCAAGATGTTTGGTGAGGGTGGTCATGATTTGTTGAAGATTTTGAGGTGAAGGATGGCATGAATTTGGAAAGAAGCCAGAACAAGTAAGCTCACCATGGCTCGTGTGTTGAGAAATAACCCTAAGCAGAAAACAGATCACTGTCCCCAGACTCCCATGGCCCTTATATTGAAACCAGTACTATTACAGCATGGAAGGAGGTTAACAACCAACTCCCTTCTCAGTAGACACAAGGCAGAAACCAGCTGGAGGGTGCCCAGAGCTGCTCCTAGGCCACTGCCACAAAGGAAAAAATCTACTTGTTTTGCTGCTGCAGATACGAGACAGGTTTGAAGTGCTTCAGTGCTGTAGGACAACCAGTTTTTAGGCACTGATTAGCTGACATAGGATTAAGCATGTGTTATCCAGTCCATGTGCCATCTGATGCAATTTCAGAAAAAAGCACCCCACCACCAGGTGTAGGTGATGTTTATTATTACGTAGGTGTTACTCAATGATTTGGGAATTAAAGCATTTTTAAATGTTATAAATTATTAGGGAGAATTAATAGAATTAATGGGTTTTTTCAAAGTTCAGTAATTTCTATTATTAAATCTGCTTTTGTGTTATGCAGCATTAAACCAAAAATTAAATTCCAGATACACAATATAACACAACCAACCAAACAGGGTCCATCAGACTGTATCATCTACCATTATTTATCTATGTTTGTGCCACAATTTCATCACTTGATCAAATAATAGCAGATTCCACAATATGTCATTCACGTATCCCCAGTTTATCTATAATGATTTTCCTCTTGTCAGCTCATTTCTTGAACCTTTGCTGAATCTGGTTTCAATAGTACTATAAACAATCATCATTGCATTGTAAAACTGGAAACTCTCCACTAAAATAGTGTTTTGATCTGGGTTGCCATAGTAATAAGTCTGTGCTCCCCTCTTTGGAGGCCTTGTTATATGAAGTATCTGTGATTTGCTCAGAATGGCCCCAGTTCATCTGTCAAAGTAGGTTTTTCCTTTTTTAAAATAATGATCTAGAAAATCCCACAGTGGCAACAAATATTTTACAACCATAACGAGAAACATTGTATCACTCAAGCTTTGTAAATCTATGCCATTATTGCATTAGAATAAATCACTTTCCTTAGGTATATTACTTAGAAATATGCAATTCTAATTTTAGAGCATGTATTCAATAGGGGGTATTTATTTTTTATGTAAAGAGAATTATTAACTTTGACTTCAAAAATACATCACATGTCAGATTGTGTTTAGAGGCCCTGCAGCAAAAAGAAAAAAACCTGAAACTCTTTCTTATTTCTATCAAAATATCACAAATATCCAGTCAGCTTCAGATTTAGTCACTCTAGTCCGTTCTTAGGTGCTGATTTTTATAATGAGCTCTCATATTACCACAGATTTTACAACTGCACACTTAAATAAATGATATTCAGATTATATACTTGTAAAAATTAGAAGTCCTGAAGATACATCAACAGCACTATGAAAATATATCTTGATACATTATTTTAAATAGAAATGCTCCAGTCGGTTACAGTAATTTGATACATGAACTATGATATTTCCTCCTGCAGGAATGAGAGTAAACAAACACTACATCAACACGCCAGTGACAGACTCCATGGAAAAAGTGAGGACAAGGATCATATTTTACCTAAGACAAATGGTTAAGTTTGTTACTTTATGCAAGTTGCTACCAGCTACAGTATTACTCCATGTAACTCACTGTCAGCTACTGCCTCATAATACCCGACAGAGGAATATTAAAATCATCAGTGGGAGAAAGTATGGAAGGTATCTATCTCTTATTCAATGAATTCTAATTAAAAAGGAATTACCTTTTGGTGAGGACTCTGCCAGCATCAGGCCCCTCCTCACATGTAATGTCAGTTGGCTCCTTGGCAAACAGAGGGAGATGAGCTGAGGTGCATATATGCATGTTTCCTTACATTTTGCCAGTCACTTAGTTCTAGGTAGTGCCAGATCATGGGAAGTCTTCAAAAGTAGTTTTATATCATTTTGCCAAGTGGATCCCCAGAAGACGCTGTAGGGGCAGAGGTGCTACACATCTTCTGTTATAATTGACCTGGGCTTTGAGATTTCTCTGTCATGATGTATCCCAGAAAGGTGCATGATGGGAAGAAACTTGTTATTCCTCCAGCAGTGCCAAATGGACAAGATCAAGTAGACCTGGGACTTGAAAAAAAAAAGGAAGAAATATTGACAGATAAGTAACCACTCCAGTAAATGACAGGCAGGCACAAGAAGCTTGATTTCCTTGGGGTTTGGAGGTAATCTATTAACCTTAAAACATTTCAGTGCAAATTTGATAGATTTTTTTTTTTAATACAAAAATATAAGATGTTTAATTGAAATCATTAGGTCTGTTTTCTTTTACTCCTTGCAAGTTAGCAGAGTGAGAACAAAAATCCACCCATGACTAAAAAAGCTAAAGTCAGACTTAATTCAACCCAAAATGTTTTCCAGATTACCAAAATTGTATCTGTAATATAATTCAAGAACATTAAAGGTGTCCTCTGAGAAGCTGTCATTTTTTATGGCACTGTGACTGGCACTGAAACATTTGTTTTGCAATACTTTGGATAGTAGCTCATCAACAGCCAGGGAAATACTTGGACAAATTGAGGTCAGTAAGGTGGGCCAAACTAATTAAGAGCAGAATTTGTCTCTTGAGACTACTGTCTGCTTTAGTGAACTCAGTGCCAGCCCAGCCCATCCTGATGCATGTCCTGGGGCCCAGGAATAGCAGAATTCTCGAGGGTGCTGTGCACACACACACCTGGTCACACAGCTGAGACTCAGGATGAAGCACTAGCTCTCCATGCTGGCATGATCCAGAACAGAAAGAATACAAATACTCTGGATTTAGGCTCCATTATAGAGGTTTTCTGTAACTTTTACTTTGAGATGTTCTCATCTTCCCTGTGTTTGCAGCTGGGAATTTTCTTGCACTGAGAGGTATCCTCTTGGCCAGAAGCAGCTTTGCTGCCTTACCCGAAATTCTGTTGACATTTGGCTGAGGTTCCAGTTAAAAAAATAATTCCTGCTCTCCCCTGTGTGTCTCCCTGCAGAATTGTTATATCCTGCAAGGCTCTCTGGGTCAGCTACATCCAGACTCGTGGCACAGCAAGAGCAGTGTTGTACATTGCCTCAGGCCCTGCTAAAGAGGTTGCTGGAACAGAGAGGGAAGTGGACGAAGAGGCCAAATTCCCTCCACCTTGCAACTCTCCAGACAGACTACATTCCTCCTACAACCCGTTCTCATCTTCTGTTGCAGGACCAGCATGAAGAAAAAGCTTTAAAACAGTGGAACACAAAAGGAAACAGAGGATGAATCGCCTCGGCCTCACCATGCAGTCTACCTCCAAGCATTCTTAATTGATATCTTCCTTGCTACAGTTTAAATGGATTACACTTTGATCTATCCACCCTTGAGAAGAGATTATTTATATGAATCAAACACATAGCACAATAATTTCCTCCTTTCTTCCCATAAATTTTTGCATATTTCTTGAAGTCTGTTATACCTTCTTAGGTACTTTCTCTGGGTTAAATTACACCACTCATTCAGTCTTCCCAAGCAGATTATGTTTTCAGACCACTGGCTGTTTCTGTTCTTATCTTCTGGACAGTTTCTTATTGATCAGCTACTTCTGGAGATTAGTCTCTTGTTCTGCTGTCACAACAAGCCAAATAAGGTAACAGTTGGTCCTGGAAATGAGTTGTGTTGATGAAAGAGAGGTTTGGTGCTCGCTGAGATTGGTAGAGGCTCACAGGAAAGATGATACAGGTTTGGTCCCACAGATCCATTTTTTCAAAGATGGGGTTTAATTCTGGATGACTAATACTTTCTGGCAAGATACCAACACATGCTCATCATGAGGTACATGAGTAATTCATTAAAGTTAAGGAAACACAGTGTGTAGATTCAAACTTATGCCTGCATTTTACAGAAACAGGAACTGCCTACAATATACCTACAAAAATCCCCAAAATACTGTTTAATACTTCCAATATTTTAGTTTTAAATTTTTTCCTAGTTCTACTTATACATTAATAAAATTAAATTATATTCCCTTTTGATATCTTCTATTTTTAAATTACATGACACCCAATTCTCATTTATACCAGGATTGCTTGATAATAGCATGTAAATTAGATACAATAAAATATACTCCCACCCAAATGTCCCTCTGCTGTGTCATAGTGATGTAACATAGCATTACTGTAAATGAATCATGGACCTCAACTTTGTAGATCCATTTTGATTTTTTAAGCTTGAGACCTAAGCATGATGCAAAAGCAGGTACAGTTGTATTTCCAGTAAACTGTTATTATATTCATAATGCCATAGGACACATTTTCAAAAAATAGTAATGTAGGTTTTTCAGTGCATAATTTGGTGGCTTTGGGAATATTTGAAGAGGGAACATGTTGGATCTGGATTCTGAAATATACGTTAATATCTACTTGCTAATTATTGTTGGGCCATCTGGAATGCTCTGCAGTCACTTTATGAGAGTTCTCTCTTGACCCATCCCACAGCTTCCATCAGCTCAGCATGGACACGGTATTATTCAGTTTTCTCATGCTGTGAGGGGTTAGGTAAGGCAAAGGTTCACACACCAGTCTTATCCTATCTCCTAAATCTTCTTTTGTCCACCTGAAGTCTCCTAATTGTAACAGTGAAGAACATAATGGAAAAAGTGTATCGACTTGTTTAATTTCAAACAGGCTATGTGAACTTTCTTTACAATAACTACATGTTTCAATAATTTATAACTATGATGCTATACCTGACAAAATGATTCACGTAACTAGAGCAATGTGCACTTTAAGTTTAAAGTCAAGGTCTTCCTTGCTCATTTTAATGACTTCTCTTGTGCACAAGATATTAATATTCCTGTGAGCAAACATAGCACTGACTCATTAATCAATAGGAGCTGGCTCCTCTACATAGTAACAATAGCCGTACTAGATAATTAACTTTTGTTCCATTTGCTTTAGTTTGTATATAATTTCCAGTGGCTGACACTGGATAATAAAAAGCTTTGCAGATGACAGACACCTTTTAAAATCCTTTTTACTAGTTTGGAAAATGATCCACACCTACTGGTATAAGTAAGATACAATGTAGGTATCTGTGTGTGTCCATGCCATATTTAAAAGGAGGCAACTGACAATAAATAAAAGATCTAATAAATATTGTAAGGCTTCAGTGAGTCCTGCTGTTAAACTGTAGCATAGTGAAGGATTTGCATTTTCCTGTCATGTAGTTATAAGGCAGACTAGAGATAAAGGCATGTCTACAATTAAATGAGTGTTCTAGGCAACTGGCAGATTTCCCGAGTCCAGACTGGGATAAGAAACACAGATGTTTCTGCACCAGCTTTTTTTCTCAAACACATTTTATATATTGAGGCAAGTTCAGCAAAGATGGCAATAGCAGAAACTCCACTGCAGCCCTGACAGACTTGCCATGGAGTGAAGTACAGCACTGTCTGTGCCAGAACATAGAGGAAAAGGTAACTTTAAATGCACTCATTCTCCAGGATGGCTCCCCAGCGAGCTGCAGCAGCACCTTCCAGGAGGCCACGGACTGTGGCACAGGGGCAGGCACACACCGCGTGGAAGCTGGAACCCCCAGGGCACCGGCACTCGCTGGGTGCCACTGTGAGGCACCAGGGAGGGATGGCTCTTTGCCCAGATGATCACTTTCTTTCCTTCCATTGTTGGGGATTTTTAGTAATTGAAGATGTTACTTATGCCTTCTTCCTTCCTTCCTTCCTTCCTTCCTTCCTTCCTTCCTTCCTTCCTACAAACAAACAAACAAACAAACAAACAGCACAAAACACACAGGGAGAAAACTTGGTGTCGTTAGCAGAGCAGGCTGGAGGGGGAGAAATCTGCTGTGTGCAGGACTTGGAGGGTTCAAAATCTACTTTTGTAGATTTTTCTTTGAAAATAAAAGAAATCTCAAATCACTTAATGTTTTCTTTTGACATTTTACATGTTTAAATTGTTTTGTCATCTAGAATATAACATGGTATTAAATAAACCACAGATGAGTACTTTGAAAAGCAAAAATTGAAATACTATATTTCATAGATATCAATCTGTCTGACAAATAATGAGTTTCTGCCACCTCTATATTTCTTTCTGACTGATATGGGTTGTTGGGGAAGTCAGCCTGGCATTCTGCAGTTCCAGAGATCATGGAAGAGCATTTTCTGAAGAAAATAATGTCCCACTGACTTTTCTTTAACTGCATACTTAACTGTAGACATTAGTTCTGAAATCAAATGTGCTTATACCCCACTGTAGAAGAAGACAGTTCAGTATAACACAGGTATCACTGTTCTCATCTGTAGCTGTTGTTTCCTTTGTGATAACGCGTGTTGCAGGGCCAGATACTCAACTATGTAAATCACTGCAGCTCACTGACACTAACTAAGCTGCCATGATTTGCCCAGATGAAGATCATCCCTTAGATCTGATGTTGATAAAGCATCCTCACAGATGTGAGCATGAACCATTTGTGAAATGTTTCTCCTTCCAGGTTCAAAGATGAAGATAGCTATCAGCCTTATTCATACAAAACACCCCATGCAGAGAATGCCTTGATTAAGCCTTAAATCAGAAGCTAAAGCATGTGAAACAAAGAAACCTCATACACCTCTTAGGGGAAAAACGTAGACTACTAAGGGAGCACCTATTGCATTATACAGTATGTTCTCCAGCAGGAATAAAATATACTGCAAGTCAATGGTCCGTCAGCTTCTATATAGAAGGGAAAACATTCTTGTGTTCAAAATTGTGGAAATATCAATATTTCAAAAGGTAGTTTTACGGTTCATTCAAGCACTGATAAGAAATCATTACACTTTTTAAGAATATTGATGATTACGGAGAGGCATGTAATGGAGGGAAAGCTTTTTTTTGCAGTTCGTTAGTTTGTGCATGTCTAATTGACTCTTCAAGACTCTTTTGCATGAAACACTAAACACAGTTTTAACTAGATAATTTTTATACCAGTTATAAGCAAACATCTCTACCTTATAGAAATTTCCTTTCTATGTCTCCCCAAAGAGTCCTGTCAAGTTCTAGACAGAGTTCAATGCAGGAAATACATGAAAAATCAGCACTTAAATTACCTACTTTTTCCTACAACAATAGGCTACCCAAGGAACTGATTTAGTACATTAGACATTAAATTTGGAATATGTAGGCCCCTGGACAAAGTGGGTTCACCTCTTTGTCTATCAAGATAGGTTATGAGGATTGTTTCTGTGGCAGCTGTTAGATCCTGCTTGAGTTATCTGAGCACTAGGAGTGGAAAAGAAAGGTGAAAAACAATGTGTAAAAACTCTACCAGCTCCCATGGCACAAAGCCATGCAAAAGTACCCAGTGACCTGCCTGAAAGATCCCTGTCCCCAGCGGTGTTGTGTGGACACTCCCTCCTGAGGCGTCTCCCACTTAGCAGTCTATGGGCTATCTAGGGCAAGAAGAGGATTATGGTACAGCTGAAAGCACATGGATAGCTGTGCATGTGGAAGGCACTGGCTGGGCTCTGCAAAACAGTGTCATTAAACATGACCTCCGAGGCTATTGCAAACTTCTGTGGTATACAATCAACTATTAAGTCAATGAAATCATTTGTATCAAAGACATTGTGACACTGTCTGAACATGGGAATGGAAAATAAAAAGACAGCCCTGCATGTACATATGGTCATGGTCCAGTGCAGTGAGTGTTACTGCTTGCTGAGACATACTGGACAAGATTTAGAGCTTGTTATTTTTGCAAGAACTACAGTGTAGGAAACAACTGATGTGTATTTCAGTAAAAAATACAATCAGAACAAAAAAAAAGGTAAGGCAAATGTTTTGCAGTTTCAACATCAAAAATGGCACATCAAAATTCCTATGATTACAGAGAAATGTCTTCCCCTGTGAATATTTGGCATTTTAATTCACCATGGTTCTTGCCCCAGAAGATTGGAAGCAGAATTACAGGCCTCTGTGGAGAGATCCTATCCTCACATTTCTAGGCCCCATTTTGCTGAACCAACAGATGTGGATCATCGGGATGACTTTGACAAGCACTAGAATTTTTAGTTCCTTAATGGCCGCCAGAGCCTTTGGGGATTTACTCAACACTAGTGCAAAAAGCTGTGCCAGCCTTATCAGTTGGTGTGCACTAGTCCTCTTTGCTCCCAGTTGGATCTGGAAGGCATCGTTCACCCCCTGCTCCTGCTGGGCCAGATGTGGCACAGCCAGGCAGAGGCAGCAGGGCACTACTCAGAGCAGCTGGCTCTGCCTCCTTGCCAGCTTCCATGTGGACACAAATGCATGGAGACCTGGCTGCAGAGTCCATGGGGCTTGGTGCCACCCCGGGTAAACCATATGGGACCCTACAGGCCATCAGGTATTTTTCAAACAGGTACTGGATTCCAAAAATAACATGACCCCATAGCCTGCCTATGCTGAGCTTCTGCCGTACTTTTTTTCTCAGTTCCTTATTATAACACTATTATGTGAGATGGGATAATAGCACCAGACATTTGTCCCCATATTTAACTTGAATGAGTGCATTGTCTAAGGGAAAAGAACACAGAAGTGCACTTGTTGACTTTTGTACTTGCTAAACCGCTTTAAATTTAAACAGAAACATTAACACCACTGCACTCCCCTCCCTGCCCAAAAAAACCAAAAAACTCCCACCCCAACCAAATAAATCATAAATACCAAGAGGATTACTCATCTGTGGTATTATTATTCACTTTCTGGTTTCTACCAGGTTGTAGGTCAGGCTGCAGAAAGGTTTTCTGTAAACAGCAGTAACGTTACTTTACTGATCTTCAAATTCCTCCTTAAAAAAACTCTACTTGGCCTATTACAAAAGAAAAGAGAGAGAGATGTTTAGAGAGCTGGCATGCTTAAGACCGCAGGCTTTGGGGCTTTCTCTTGTCCCAACAGAGCTGAGCACATTTCCTGGTCCCCTTGCCCTCTGTATGTGCTGGTAGACAGCCATCAGCCCTTGGGGCTCAGAGTTTCATGCTCAGTGCCAAGCACAAGCTGGTCCCTGTCCATCAAAGGGACATGAGTGCTACCTCAGTATGAAGAGGGACTGGAAAGGTTTGGTGAACCAAGTGTGGGATTCTTGTCCCTTCCAGTGCAAACTCATGACAGTGACACCAGTGAGTCTTCCTGAACCAGGAAAGGAGTAGGAGCCATGTTTTCCACCGTTTGCATCACATACACCACCCCACAGCTGCCAACCCTGCAGCTGCCACAGGCTGGCTTTAAATATCAAAGCCTGAAGACGTTGAACTCCTTTGCATTGCTACTTAAACCACCTCTGGGATTCCTCAGATCTGGTGAAGCAGCATTCTACTCTTTTATGCAGTGGAAGTCCCAGACTCAAGCAAAAGACCATTAATAGAGAAAACTAGATTTCTATTAACGTGCTGCATGAGTTCTCAAGCTACCTCTTTATTTACAGATGAGGAGTATCCTTTTCTTCTGAAAAACCAGATAGATGTGTGCATGTGCTGCGGGTGATCAGCAGTTGCAGCCAGATTGCCTGCCCTCCTGGCTGGCTTTAGGCATATATGGTTAGGTTCTTACTCTGATTCACACACAAAAATACCATCTCTCTCAACTGATTGCTGATAATTTATTTTTTAAAATAAATAGCCTCTTATCTTCCCACATGCAAGTTGGTGTCTCCAGAAGTGTCCATGTAAAGATTGGTGTTACCTACCAGCAGCTGCAGAAATGATAAATGAAGGTGCATCTCTACTTTTTCTATCTGTAGCTGCATTAGAATGTGTTAGTTGTTAAGCAAATGTAGAGCCCTCATCAGAGGGTTTAATACCACTTAAAATTTTACCCAGATAATCCACATCAGGATTAGTGACACTGTGAATTAAGGCTTTGGCAGCAATAAATATGGGTTACCCTCACAAAGAACCATTATGAGAGAATGATCTGTAAACCTGCACCTCTGCCACATCTGCAATAAAGATGTCCTGCTATTATTGTTGTGTGAAGGAGCCAATCCTTTCACACGCCAAATAAAGTTCCAGCCTTAATATATTCTTCTAGGGAATATTCTATCTGTGGGATATTGAGGCTATGTAAATCCACCAGGGGTTTTTCTTAACCTGCAGATATTCACTGTAAGGAAATGCATGCCATACTCTGTTAGGTGTGGATTGGGAAAGCCCTTTAAGGGACGTTAATCAGGGAAGTGAGTCAGGTAAGTACAAGTTTACTGCCTTATTCTGACTCACTCTATCCTTGAGACAATGTTGTATTTTAGGAACATGCCACTAGCATTATGTTGTGAATTTTGGAAGAAAGGATTGTCCGATTGTCTGTCTTTACCTTCTTTGTCCCAGAAGAGTTGTCCATATAAGAATAGGTTAAATACATTTATTCCCTCTTCACCAATTCTTCATCTGCTGAGAGGTTGTTCTGCAGGCTTCAGACATCTCCTGCAAAGAGGTAACACACCCCCATGTTTGCACAGTGGCAATATGCACAGGAGCCTGTTTCAAAGCTAGGCATTCTGGAGGACACAAAGTGGGTTGGGCACATATCTCCTATGTTGCACTCCCCATGCAACAGCTTGGAAGTGGCCATTCCCTACACTGAAGTGAGGCATTATTTTATTTCTGATACCTTAAAGCCTGTACAAAGTGCAAGTTTTAGGCAGAATATGCTGAAACTGAGAAAAGCAGACACATTTAAATTATACTCAGGCTAGTTCAGCTAATCCCTGCAAAACAGGAGTACTGCCAACATTAATTTTTCATTCAGCTAACTCATATTGAACATATCATCACTAGTTACTTAAAATTGAATCTATTTTTAATAGAAAAATTGATACTGGAATATGAAATATGAAGTGACTCATCATTGTTCTGCAAAAGACTAAGCTTTTAAAGATAGTATTGTAGTCTGGAAACAGACTGAAAAAGGTAAAAGGTTATTTCCAACATTAAAAGTAATCTACATGTTCACCAAAGCCTAGATTATTTCAAAGCAGTAATTATTCACAGACTGTAGATAGCCTTATTTTGATACTTGCTGTATGTTTATTATTCATCACAGCAGATTATCACAGGATTACTGCAACATATATTTCCTTTCAGTAAAATCTTATTTTCAGGCACTCTGGACTTTATTTTGTCCCCTTCACAAAATCTGCTTTCATCAGCCTCCAAGCCTGACTAATAGCCAGTTACTTCAGTTTCCACATGATTATCCCTTCATGCATTTTATACAGAGATATCTAAAACTCTGTTTTTTTCTGTAGTGCAAAGCATACTTTTACATTTCATAACCACCAAATGTGTGTGCATGATAGCAAGAACGGCTGCTTCTCTTTCATACTACAGGGCAAACTGCCAGACTTTAAAGACTTCATAATTAGGGACTTTACTAGATTGTAACAGAAGATGTATTTGCTTATTTTTGCTGTAAAGTCAATTATAAATATGCAAAATTCAAAGTGTGAGTGACCAGGCGACACTTAGCAGACATAATAAGATTGCAGCCAATTAAAACAGAAAAAGGTTGAGTTCTCAGTTTTCTGCCCAGTGTGTTTCTGATGATGACACAACAACAGCTGTGCACTGCCAAAGTCATCCCAGAGAGGTGGCTCAGTCTAGCCCCTGCCAAAACGAAGGATTTGCCCTAAAAGCCAGATATTCTTGCCACAATTTCCCACATAGAACTGACAAAATGGTTGCTCAGCATACGTGAATCCTTACATCACACAATCATTTCTTTATAAGAATATCAGTCTCTTGAAGATGCAGCTTAAACAGACAGGAGGACAAACAACTTTACAGCATTAAAATACTGAAATATGTGCTTTTTATCTTTCTAACAGGACTTTCCGGGTATCTTTTTGTTAATTGAACTCTTGAAAACTGTAATTGAAACATGATATAGACACTGTTTTTCTTCTTCTCATAATATAATCATTACGTGAGAAACACTAAACTAGACATTTGACTTAATTGATCTTTTCATGGACTAACAGTACAGGGAGTCATTTTCTGCCTAGGCTAATTAATTGATAGACTAATTCATTGATCAAGTTCTCCATAGCATAGTTGGTATTGACAAACACTGAATCTTTTTCCATCAGTTGTATTAGTTTGCACCAATTACTTTGTCTGTTTCACTTAAGCAATTACGATAACTCAAAAGCGACAATCAGATTCTCAGCTGGTGTAAACGAGGCTCTCTCTCCTGAAGTCAGAGAGCTGTGCAATTTTACTCAGTACCTTTTTTTTTGGCTTTTAAGATTTAACAGTGAGCTTTAAAACATCCAAAACAACACCAAGGATATCTGAGGCAAAAACCCATGATGTTAGCTGAAACATGTTCATCATAGCAATGAATAGTAAACATGTTAAAGGCTTATGTACAGATGCATGACTGCTCAAAATTTATGCACAGCCTTAGAATGCTATCAGGTGCAAAGTAAGGTACCTGTAGACACAAATAAGCATTTGGAGACACATAAAAGATGCTCAACAGACTCACGTTTTCCATACATAGGTTATCTGTAAATCAGGTCCTACGAATATCCTGCTTCCAAGCAGCCACAACCTTCCAGATATATAGAATATAGCCATTTCATTATATGTGAATTCTCCATTTAGACACCTGTGATTTTTTAAAAAATATTCAACTTGCTGAAGGATTTTAGGAGAATGTAGTGATTTGTGCAGGGCTTTCTCACTTCTGGATCACTGCTGAAAGAACATCTGGATATGGACACTGCTGCTTCATCTGTTGAGCAGAGCCAACAAAGACACAGGATCACCAAAATACTGCCAGTGAAAGAAAAAGAACCATATGGGAATTTAGTAACTTCTGTGAATTTTCAAAACAAAGACTTAGTAAAACTAAGTAAATTGAACTGATTGTTCTCTGCATAGATTTTTCTTAACTAATTATTTTCCAGATAACACAGGGAGTCATCAGGGTACATGGATATTACACAAGAAGGAGACACTGAGATGATTTTTCATCTTATGATGAAGAAATTAATTTCCTTTCAGAAACAAACCATCTCTGTCAAGTTGGCCAATGTTGAAAAATCTGAGTCAATTTAAACTTTCCATTAATCTCTGATCTGCTTCTCCTAGAGTTTTATGCAAAAAAAGGGCCCCAGCAGGAAGTAGTCTTTGTGCTTTGGATCTACCTCCCAGCTCTGAATAACTGAGAATTCATTGAATACAGGCATTAGCAGTTAGTCCCTTCTTTTAAAGTCTCCAATCACTTTCTCTCATCTTTGCATGCAAAAATAAAAAATTATATACTCTCCAGAGACACAAGCAATAGCAAGAAGTCATCAAGACTAAGAAAATTTTGCTGAGGCAGTTTCCACACACTGCTCTAAACCCAATTACTTCCTGTGTTTGACGTGCTCATGGAGGCTTCCTCTTTGACGCATGGTATAGGGTAAAATAAAGTGCGTGTTCTTCATTAAAATTAGAGCTATTCCCTGGTATGATTAAAAAAAAAACTCCTGTGTGAGCCCTGTCAATGATATTTCCATTTGCCTCAAACCCATGCATATGCCAACGTGCAGGTCATATTTGTATTGTTTTTGCTTAACAAAGGGTGACCAGAGCACCACATCACACAGTGTACGAACTCCATGGGGAAAAAAGGCACGTGCAGGCAAAAGTGGATATGGAGAACAGTCATGTAGAGTATGATCCTCCTAAAAGAATCCTTTGCGCCCTTCACGCAGCCAGAGTGAGCAATTTGCAACACACAATTCAATGACACGTAATTAAAATCAATAGAAAATTGACATCACAAACCCAAAACAAATTAAAGCACAAGTTTAATCTCTGTTTCTCATTCAGGCATCTGAAATGGAGGATTTGCTATGAAAATATACTGTAAATAGGCTGATATATATATATACTCGGTATGTCTTAAGCAATCCTTCTTTATGTTGTACAATTGTCATTCCTTACCTGTGAAAAGAGATGATCTACCATCTTCTTGTCCGATTTTCAGTACTGAGTAACCTGGCCTAACTTTGATCACATGCCAGTTTTAAACAGATACCTTTTCCATAGTGGGATTTTTTTTAAGAGTCTCCTAACAATTGAACAACAAACAGCGTAATTTCATGCAAGATCAGGTCGTGTGGATCTGATGCCTCAGAACTTTTCAATTTTCCATTTTAAATGTTCTGTTTTTCATAAAGAGTTGTAGAATATGCAGAAAATAGAAAAAGCAGAAATAGAAAAAGCAGAATAAATCTATATATTGTAATATTTTTCTATTTTTGATATGCTATTATTTGTAATAGTTATATATGCTGCAAGGCAAACAAATTATTTTAAATGCTATTGAATTACATTTTTCTTACCTAAATTCATGTTGTCATGCCTCTGAACGCAATATTGTCAAACCCCTAAAACTGCAGAACATCCAGGGAAAAGCCATGCTAATGTTGGTGTTTTTTCCTGCTGGAAACATCCTCAGCTCACAACTTCGTTTGACCCAGTTGCACACAGCTCTTGTTTATATGTGAGATCAAGGACCTTCCATTTATTTGATCTAGTAGGGGCGGGGGTTTGGAACTAGTTGATCTTTAAGGTTCCTTCCAACCCAAGTCACGTTATGGCTTAATATCTGCAAATTAAAGATTGTTATTTCCCACTCCAATCACAATGGGCAGACTCTTCTGTATTGTTCATGCTATGATCTCTTACCTCCCTTGAAACATCTGCTCTTGGCCCAGGTCAGAGGTAAGACATGGTTGATGAAGGATGATTGTCTCTGTATTTCTAAAGCTTTGGCCACAAGGTCACCTCCTGGCACGGAGAGCAAAGGCAGCCACCTGTGGTACCACACTTGCAAACCCACGGTCATAGAAACGGATCCCTGCCAGTACCTGGACCACCCTACAGTGGATATTTGGATATACAGGATTGTGCTGCTGCTGCTGCCACCAAAGAAACAACTGCACTGTGTTGTGCTGGAGATACTCCTGGGTGACAGAAGCCAGCGCTGCTCCTTTGCCCTGCACCACCTCCTGCGGGATGCAGGGCTGGGCTGCCACCTTGCCCCAAACCCCCATTCTTGGGGTGACAGCATTCAAGTTTGCCAGCCTTGCTGAGGAGCTTTGAGCCAGCTTTGGCTGCCACACACAGTGTCTGCAACTCATCATTTAGCCCATGACTGTCAAGTGCAATAGTCTAAGATTTATAAAGAGTCCTACAGAGGACTGGGGGACTTAGGTTATATCTAGTTATTCTGCTATGTCTCTGTTCAGAATCTGTACAGAACGACCTCATTTTCATTCACAGAAGGAATGAAACTCTTTCCCCTTACCCCAAGGAAATCTTAGGGTCCAGCTTCATGCTCCTCAGTTACAATCATGGTCAACAGAAACCCTTTTTTTCTCCTTTTTTTCCCTCTCTGCATAATTTGAAAATATTAAATTTTCCTACAAACCAATAAATTACCTACAGAATCTGACATGAAATTTTACACTTGGTAATTTCCAATTCTTGATTTTAAAGATTTACTACCAGTTGTTTCAGCGGAAATCACAGACCACCAAAACCACCAAATGTTTAAATCAAGTATATCTCAACATATTACAGTTCTCATGTTTCAAAGTTATGCTCAGAAGCTGCCAGAAAGACAACATGATTTGGACGTTTTATTTACTATTGCAGTTTCCACCAGGAAAGTTCATTCTGTCTTCAGAATGACAGTAAGAAACAATTACTGAAAAAGCTACACAGTTCTCTAATTTAGTTATCAATAGTTGATGAATGAAATGGGAAGTGTTGACCACACTAGGTCACAGAAAAGTCATTTTGGCAGACTTCTGCTCCCTTCTGACTAGTAATACAGTGAACAAGGATGGTTCTACACAATGTCTGTTCATGCAAAACGTGGTTTCTTATTATCATTGAACAGAGTAGAAATCTGCCTCAGTCTGAGCAACGGTTTCTCAATCAATAATTAAGTAACTTTAAGGTCTAGATCTATACAAGGATATTGATATTTTCACTGAAAATGAATCAATATGAACAGGGTAAAGCATCTGAGTAAGCCTTTTTAATGGCAGTGTTTTGGCTGTGAGAAGTAAATTAATTGATTAAATGAATGACAAATATTGGACAACCAAAGTAAATCTTTTCACACTTTCACAAACCTTTTAAGTAACTAATTTAAATTATTTTCTTTGTTTCCATCTTTTTTCCAACTTTGTGTTGTTCTAATAGAATTTACAGGCCTTCCTGTGAGTATGTAATGCAAGTTATGTCTCTATTAATTTTACATTAGTAAGCATTAATAAGTATAGGTCAGATGAATTGTAGCAAAGGAGAAGAGCAAACTGAGATTTACAGAAGGAAAGGCACTTTCTGAGTGACAGATTGTAAGGGATCCTGAAGAGGCCACAGTGAGAGAAAGGAGATCTACTGGAAGACTGTAATGGAAAAATAAAGTGAGAGACGGGAAGTGGTAAGGGACAGGAAAATACATTCTCACCTTTGGTTTGGTGGACAAGAAATAGTTCTGGATATGTATTTTCTACTATCTTCTTAAAAAAGATATTTGCAGGAAGTCCAAAGTAGTAGAACTGGACACAGGACAAACTTTCTAGCAGTTCCCACAGAGATGCCTCTACTTACAAAGCCCTCAGCTTGCTCTCACAGGCACCCTGACACCAGGGCACCAGAATATGGGCTTGTGCAAAGGCTGTGCTCCAGTGCAAAACCAGAGGTGCCCCATTTTCTGTGGGTGAATTTGCAGCAGTTTGCTGCAGGTTTGGCCTTGAGGCTCGGGCTATGAAAGTGCTGATTCTCACTCAAGCTCTGATGCCTTTACAGCTCTCTCTAGAAACGACACCAGAAGCTGCTGGCCAGCAAACCACTCCAGTTATTCACATGACACAGTAAGGCTCCAGAAATCACTGGGCTTCCAGGGCTGATTCTGCCTCTAGAGCTTGATGAGAGTGTCTATTTTGCAGCTTCTTGAAGGAGGACTGTCCCTGGAGGGCCACAGATTTGAAAAACTCCCCAGCAGTGGAAAAACCACTGCAGTCTGTCAGTGAGATCTCTGAGGCTGGGAGAGTCTGTCATGCCACTGTGAACAGAAAGGCAGAAATGGGCAACAGTGAAGAGACCAGGAGAGACAAAAGTGACTCCTTTCTTCCACTCACATTTCTATCTGAGCTAAAAAATTCAGTTCAAGGCAATGCTATATCAAATGCTGGAAACAGGAACATTATAGTCTCATCTAGGGCCATTCCAAGAATGAGAAGGGAATAGAAACCAAAGTTAGGGAACCACTCTTCAGGTATGTTTGCTGTGCAAAGAGAGGGGAGAAATACAAATGGGTAAGTGGGACAGCAGAGATGTCTTCATTTCTCCATGCATCTTTCTAGTGACAGTGAAGCTTCCCTCATTTCCCTAGATTTTCTTTTTCCACCTTTGTTCCCTTTTACCCTTTTCTCTGTTTTATTTGAGTTCATAGTTGTTCACCATTAAACAATGATTTTTTTAATTGTAAAGAAGCAGGTCAAAGAAATCTAAGCTTTGCACTGGTCCTTTGTCTGTATGCAGCTATCAAGTGGCAGCTTGATTCTTGGGCCATTACTTTTGTTGGTCACAGAATAATTCTTCACTGCCCCATAGGTCCTGCAAGCTATTGTTGGGACTTCAATTTTCTGAAAATATTTTTGAGTTGGGTGTCTTTTCCATTATTTTTATTAAATGGACAAACAGTCTCATCTGTAAAGGTTGAAACTCCCCTTTTTCCATCTGTCTCTGCCCTTTTTGAAATTGTATGTCCCCTGTGATGTGCAGCTCAGAAATGTTCACTTATGTACTGGTAAGGAAAAAAAAAAACCCAAGAAAGGTAAAGAATGAATGTGTGACAGAATGGAAAGTATTGAACTACAATAATTACCTCTAAACTGCACAAAGAAGTTCCATGATACAGGGCAGATCCCACTCATAAATAAATTTTAATCTGCCTTGCATTTAAAATTGAAAATTAATGTTGGAGAGGGCACACAATCCACTTCTCAGTGTAAAAATGTTTTCCCCTTTCTTTTTTTAATCAACACTCAGCACTTTGAAATCACATGTCCCATTTTAAGCACTTAAGATGTGACTGGTTTGGTTATTTTTAAGAAAATCTTATTTAATATTTATGTAACGAAATCTGATGATTCCTGATGTGTTTCCATTTTAATCAGAATCTAGTATCATGCTTTGAGTTAAAATGTGTGCCTTTGCAGCTGTTGAACATGGCACAAAAAATGTCTAGCAGAGCAGAAAAATGTGAATTCCCTATCCCCAAAATAGTAAAAATCATATTGCCTGACACTGATAAAACTTTGTTATTCTTAGAGCACAACCTATGAAATAATTAGCCAACATTTACAGCTCCCCAGACTGGCTGGAGTATTATTTCACAGACATCCAGATCTACAAGAGCAGCAGGAAAGAAAATAAAAATCAAAGCAGAAAGCAGTGGAAGAAAAATCTAGATGAAACATGAGATGTTACCGCTTAATCCGGGGTGGGGAAATCTTGTCTTGCACAAGGTCTGTTCCCAGCCTACGCCTGCATCTAGATAGGGCAAGCATGGGACCCTTTCTGCCCACTTCTCAACAGAGCCTCAGCCTCAGCTGCAATGCTGAATTTGGAAAGGAGGCCTGTGGAGTGCAGATCAGGTCCCCTTGCATTTTTACTTTCCTAAATCTATTTATGCTCACTCAGTAATTTATGACACTAAGGCATTCTCCACTGTGCTTGAGAGCAAGACCCTGTGCTGCACCTCTGCTCTACCACCTGGACAGTCCCCATCTCCTTTTGGCTGCTGCTGAAGGCCGACGCACATTTGCAAATCTCTGCACTGCCAATTGTCTGGAAATGCAGGGATCACTCCCTCTTGTTCTCCACAGCTGGGCCAAGCAGCTGAAGTTGTTGGGGCAGTCAAAAGCACAGAGGCAGTTTGCTGAGTACTTGCAACAGTAGTAAACACCAGTGGAAATTGTATTGGTGACACATCTTGGTGTCTTGGTATGAGCAAAATGTGGAACTCCTCCAAGTACATCACCTCAGTTCAGCAGGCCATACATGTTGCAAGAAGCCCTTCTAATGTGCTCCACTCTGGTGGGACAGCCCTGGCATCCCTGCTGAACCCTAAAGGCAGCCTGAGCCCAGCCTCAGCTCAGAGTTTTAACATCTCATCTCCTCTCTGAAGCAGGAAACAACTGCACCCTCCTAGGGACCATCTCTGGCCACCTTCATGTTTGACCCTGGCACTGCAATGGCAGCTAAAATGTTGGATGGAGGCTGCAGAGGAAAATGTGCTGGATGGTGCTCCAACAAGAGGCTTGCTTCTAAGCAGGCAGATCTGTGACACAACATGAGATAGTGGGTGAAGGGCAGTTGGATCCCCTTGCTGTCACAAATCAAAAGAAAGACGGAGTAGGAGGAGATGTAAAAAACACATTGAAGGGCATGAAAGAAAAAGTATTGCCCTGGATTCTATCTATATGTTCATAAACTTGCCTCCATGGGAGATTTCTGATCATCTCAGTCACGGCCTTCTCAGCTATATGCAGATCTTTCTCACCACCTGTCCCCCATCCTGTGTGTGAACGGCACCAGCGATGACAAACGAATTATCTGGTCATTTTCTCTGCTTGGGTTTTTTTTGGGTTTTTTTGGGTTTATTTTTGTGGAGAACAGAAAATAGTATGGTATGAGTGACAAAACAATTTAAATAGTTGTTGTAAAATTCATTAAAACAATGCTTTTTCATTGTACTTCAAACATGGTTCTCTGAGTTTATAAACAGCTTTTGTTTTTAGTCAAATGAAATACTGTGCAGCAATACTTTAACTCTCCCTTGCCGGATTATCACTTATTTCAAGCAAGTGTTAAAATCTCCATCACTGGCAAAATGAATTATGTTTTTTTTTTGTCAAACTTGCATCAACATGCCCATCAAGCTGAGCTGGAAAAGACTCTTTAACAGTGCAGCATAGGTGCTGCTGTTTGTGACTGGAAATGCACCTGAATCTAAATTTTGCAGCTATAGGGATCTCTTGCTCTGCAAGAAGTTTTTATTTTCAGACAGAGTTTCAAAATAGTTTGCCACATTACAGTATATTCTTAGTCCTTTTTTCTAAGTTCTGTTAATTAGTAAGCCTGTTTCTTCCACACATTACTTCTATTTCATTTGATAAATGTGAATCATCAAATTTTTTTGTCTACTCTCATTTATGTGGCTTTCAAATAATAATCAATTACAGCTAATAAAGGCCAGAATACAGTAAGTAGAGTTCATACTGTTAGGGGGAAGTAAGGTGGTTTAATTTATCCCTTTAGGTTGCTTTGGGCCTCATTCTGTGATGAGAACAAGTTTCCTCCATCATTTGTCAATATGCAATGAGACACTGACACAAAGACCTGACACACTAATAATTTCACCAAGTATTTGGGAGAACAACAGTGACCACTCACAAACATTTTCCACTTTGTAAGCAATGCAGGCTCATTCCTTTATAGGCTGTAGCTTTTGCTTCAGATGTGAGAAGAGTATTCTAGAAAGACAGTTCTGCCTATAAATGAGAAAGAGCAAATTTCAGTAAGATCTCTTACACAGATTGGTGTTAATACTTGTTGTAAGAATGTACTTACTTTCAGTAGTCTGTAATGGGAGAAAGAAAGGCAGCATTAAGATGTCTTATATAGAGAGAGACAACAAAATCTGCTCAGTTCATTTCTATCTAACCTAAAGAAATGGACAAGATAATACATCACATAAATTTTACTGATGAATGTCAAGACTTTGATACAATGCAAACCCATAGAAAGCACTGTAAACAACACAATCTTTCTAAAGGCAATGCTGAGACAGAAATGGTATTACCATATTCAAGGATGGAGACAGTATCTGTCCTTAATAACATAGAAAAGCCATCCCAACACAATTTTAGTGGGGAATAAAAACTTTCTTAACCACCATTTTTCTTCCCTTAGGGTCTCTAAAGGAAATAAATTCATCATTTATACATCCAAATTGTATTTGGTGCGAGAGAGTGTGCTGGCAATCTGGAGAAAAAGGAAGACAGTTTAGGATGGCAGCTGACCTGAGGGGGAGCTGCTCATGACTAATGCCTCTCAGGGCAAAAACACCTCAGCCATATCCAGGGCAAAGTCTCCACTGACCACCAGTGGCAAAATTCTCTTTTGTCTCATGGCTTTTATTTATCACAATAAAAACCCACCAGTTCAGAATACCTAGCAACGCCTCATTTCTGCTTAAAGCAGTAACCAAAAAATCCAGTAAGGCAGAGGCACTGTTCCTGGCATCACAGGTGACTCTTCCAAGTATATAATCTATACCTACTCTCTTCCAGTTTAAAACCATTCCTCCTGGTCCTGTCACTACAAGCTCTTGCAAAAAGTCCCTCTCCATCTTTTCTGTAGGCCTCCTTCAGGTACTGGAAGGCTGGAATTGGTCATCCCAAAGCTGCCTCTTTTCCAGGACGAACAATCGCAATTCTCTCAGCCTTTCCTTGCAGGAGAGGTGCTCTGGCTCTCTAACCATCTTGGTGGCCTCCTCTGGATTCACTCTAACAGGTCAATGTCCTCCCTGTGCTGGGGACCCCAGCACGTGGTACTGCAGGTGGGGTCTCACCAGAGCAGAGGGGCAGAATCCCAGCCTTTCCCTGCTGCCCATGGTGCCTTGGATGCAGCCCAGTACACGGGTGGTTTCTGGGCTGCCAGTGCCCATTGCTGGGTCCTGTCCAGCCTCTCATGCATCAGCACCCTGGAGTCCTTCTCAGCAGGGCTGCTCTCTCTATCCACCCCCCACCCTGTGCTGTCACCAGGGGCTGGTGCAGCACCTTGCACTTGCTCTTGTTAAACCACCTGAGATTCTCATGGACCCATCTCTCAAGCTTGTCCAGGTCCCTCGGAACGTCATCCTGTCCTTCAGGTGTGTCATCAGCACCACTCAGCTTGCTGTCATGTGTCAGTTCCTAGCGGGTGCACTCGATCCCACTGTCTATGTCATTAGTGAAGGTATTAAATAATAACTCTGGGCCCAATACTGACCCCTGAGGGACACCACTTGTCACTGATGTCCATGGGGACAGCACTGACCATGACCCTCTGGATGTGACCGTATTATTCCCTCCAAATTTGCTCACAAAGAACTGTTGAAGAGTCTTGGACCTAAATGTAACCTTTTTAAAAGTAACCTGTGGAATGTAAAGAAATACAAACATTCAAGTCAGGGAAGAAATGTAATGTTGCCTGTGAGAAAACAGTGAGGTGGGAATACCAGTCCACCATTAAATTATTTCTGTAATAATTTCTGAGCTTATTTGTAATCATAGCAGGGCTCAGACATAAAAACATTTCCCCTTTCCAAGTAAATGAAGGACACACCCCACTGTGGTAGATCTTGAGAGGGATTTTATTTCATCTAGCTTACCTGGTACCTCCTTCCTTCTTTTTGTGCATGAAACTCCCACCAATGTGGAATATGGAATGACAAAGTGATTTAATTGGGAAAGTATAAGACAAGAATTTACCAGAAGTTTTGAAATAAAACAAACTCTTCCTTAGAAGATAGAACACAGAAGAGGGCTGTGTATTTGGAATAGTAAAGGCAGGAGTATTAAGAAACTTTTCCCTTATTTTAAGATTGCAGGCAGTTTTGTGTTTATAGTCTTCAGATGTTCTCAGAGACTTCATTTTGCTTTTCCCATCTGTGTGGGCTCCATCCTTGATGTCTTTTGGAAAGAAGGGCAAAACTTTTTCTGTATTTTAGCACAGCAGAATTAGTGCACAGCTTTTACACCAACCTTTCTCAGATAAAATGTCTACTAAACCTCTACACCAGCAAACAAGTAATTCTGCTTTTCAAATGTATTAAATCCAGCTCTGAGTTTGTGGCACAGATTTGAGACTAACATGCTGTTTGATTTCTCTTAACATGACTAGACCCATGAAGTGTGCATGTGTGTCCATGTGTCCCCTCTTGTACCCATTTCTATTGCATTTCACATTTCTGTCAATATAGCCTCCAATATTTGAATCCACTGATAGAACAGATGCAGTAATTGCAAACAGCTGTAAAGTATTACTCATCTTGCTAATCAAAATGACTTTCTGCTAAATAAACCATGAAAAAAGCTTTTCCACCATCAGTGAAGTGGAGTGGAAATGATACAGACTGTAAAGAGTCCACCATGGAAGTAAAATCAACAGATCAAGTGTTCCTACAACAATGATTCTACATGTTAATGCACATTTTCAAAATTGTTATAGAAATTTCTCTATGTTTAGGAAAATGAATTTGTGTAACAACACAAATGTTCCTCCAGGTATTTTACATGACACCACCAGATACACTTGAATAACTGCTTTATGCTTTCTCAAGATTCATAATCCAAGGGGAGATAACTGGCCATACGGTTTTGCTAGATGTTCATTACATGCTATACTACTTTATTAAAAAAAACCCCAAAATTCAGAATACTATATATACATGTCAAACATGATAAAGGGACTGTTTCTGAGCTTATAGGAAGCCTGGAAGAGGCTGGCTTGTGGAAAAAGGTCATTCCTAAGTGAAACTCATGAGAACTTTAGTCTTTCATTACTCTGTCCCCTAATGAAAAAGCTCCTTTTCTAGCTCATTGTGCTTCAGTTATCCTATTTTCTAAGTCATATTCTTTAATTCTTAAAAATGCTATTAGAAAAGATATCATCTCTGGTTATATACTCTTCTTCTATTCCCTTATGCCACTTAAGCACTTATTGCTGTGGGCCACTCCAGTATAAAACACTCCAGAGGAAACAACTTAGCCCTGAGTTATTTCTCCCACTTCTTTGGGTCACACTGAATTAGGAAGTAAGCAATCTTCTTCCACAGCTTTCTGGTACCATAAATGATTTGCTGGGAACCTCAGCTCTTCTATTATGAAATGTAACTAGAAGTTAAAAGGCATATAAATTACAGATGTGCTAATTTTGTGAAGCATGACGAACTTCCTACTATGAAGTTTATGTATCTGCAGAGAGGGGAAGAAGAGGGAAGAGTAAATGAGATACGTATCTGATTATAATACAGGAACAAAAAGAGCAAATCTACTTCCTCTCTGAAATACTCTACGTTCTCCAGTACTGGATGTAGTCTCCACTTTGCAAAGGAACTCAGCAAGTTCTCCAGATCAGCTGCCTTTCTGCCTTAGTTTTTCCTTGTTTTCCTTCATTGCATCTTTTTTCTTTGCTTTCAATTTTTTCTACTCTCACAGTCATCTATGGACATTCACTTCCAGGGCTGCAGCAGCATGACCTGGTCACATCCAAGAAACCCCAGGAGAAGCTCTGCAAAGCTACAAGCCACAGCACCTCTGCCACAGACAAAAGAGACCACAACAAGGGAGCCCAATGTCACTGTCTAGGCTAACATTGTCAGCATGACATAATCCTCACTATTAAAAGGGTCACCGTAAATGATAAAATATGATAAAATAAAGTGATTTCTCCCATGATAATCCGCTCCTTGAGGATGAGAGAAAGCATCAGAAGAACTGCTTAGGAAATCTTGACCAAATCACTCTGATATATTAATTTATCCCTCTTGCTCTCCCCACTTTCCACGAAAATGGAGAAACAGGCACTGTTTTATTAAAAGCTGCATCCTTCAGATAAAGCATGTAGTGTACAGAAGACATTAAAGTGTGTCAGAAGCAATGAATGAGGTCCAGACACCTCCACTCCTCTCCAACCCTTGGCAGAAGCATGCACAGTTTTTACTTACTCATCCACATTTCCATCCTACTTGGGGTTGCACCAGTTGCAGTTTTCACAGCTAATGACTGCATCTTCCCACAGCTACTGGTGGTACCAGTATGCCTGTTTTCAAAATAAACAGAAGGCTACAAAGACCTTTCTGGGTGAGTGAACTGCATTGTAGTCATGATACAATCCCTCTCAAAGAACTGATGCTGCACCTTAAATACATTAACTGTGCTTGCCCTTGATACCCCAGCTGGAGGCTGTCCCAGAGACAACATTACTGTTCAGTCAGATGTATCCTTCCCATTGCAAGCCTACAATTATCCATTCTTTCTTTATTTTAAGGCAACAAGACTTAGACTAATATGCCTTATTTTTGCAGGTAGCAATGCAGAAGAGCTGGGCCAGAATCTCAGCCTCCCAAGAAGCAGCAGATTTCAGAGCTTTTTATCATCCCCCTCATGCAGGTTTTCAAGAAAGCCATGCATAGCTCTCAAATGTCAGCACACAGTTTCTAAGTTAATGTGCAGCAGTGTGGGGTAGACAATTTCTTTTTACCAATTTCTCTCCATCTACAACTCTCAAAATAGCCACAATGGTCCTTTTCTCTTCTCTGCCCATTGAATTACATCTTTCATTCTGCAGCCTATAAGCTGACTCCCATTATTCTGAAAAAAATTTGGAAATTCCATTTCTCACTCCTTACAGCTCCTTTCATGGTTATATGGCCATCATAGGCCGAACCTAGCATACCTTAAAGTGTGAAAACTGAATGAATGAACTCCAACCATGGAGAAGTGTGAGATGATACTTCTAAGATAGATTAAAAAGCAGGAGTGGAGCATATTCCTGAGACAGAAATGGGGAGCAGAAAAGGGAAAGGAATATCTAGGGAAATACCTCCTTTGGGAAAAAAAGCCAGTAAGATATAACACATTGCAAAGTACTTTTGTCTCCTCTTACTGACTTGGTCTTTGTCTCTTTCTTATTGAGAGCCTAAAACAGATTGTAAGAAATACAGGGACAGTCAGAGTAAGATTCTGGTGGTCTTCATTTAGAAAGAGCTCCTCTACTGTGGGAAAATAAACAAACTGAGAACTTCCCTGAACTGAAGAAGCAACAAACCCTACACATAGCCAGTGTGGCACCCAAGAAAAAAAGATTACACAATATGCCCTTGACAGTCCATTAGCAGTATTTGTGCTCATTACCAGTGAGATGTATTTCACGTGAAAGAACCACTTGGGCAGAAGGGGCACTTGAGGTAATTAAGAATCTATTTACATTTTATAGAGCCATTGATGCCCTTATGTCCAAGGAACCCATATTAAAAGTGTGCTCAGGGTATATTCCTATCAATAAATATTAAAATGGTTAATCTGCACTTGGTCTGCTAGCTGCCTGCCCTGGCTGCAAGCTGTTAGCAAGCAGTAAAAAGCAGACAAAAGAATGTGTCAGACTAGAAACCAATCTTTCAATCTATTTCTTTTTTCCTGGGTAAGTTTCCATTTATTATATGGTGCATTCTCTTATTTTCATGAATGAAATATAGAATAAAAGAAAATGAAAGTCTCAAAGCTGTAAGAAATAAAATAAGCTCTTGATTTAAATGCACTCTTAACTAAAAAAATATTCACTTGGAGTGATCTTTTATTCATTCGGTTCTCAAACATTTTCCTATCCTTCTGAAATGATCTTTAAGTGCAAAACAGATCCAATCTTATGTGTCCATTTAAGTTCTCCTGGTGTCTATTCTTACTCTGAGTTGTCCCAGAATGTTCTTGCTAGACACAAGGCCAGTAACAATAAACAGCAATCCAAACTAATCACAAAATCACCTTAAGAAATGCAGAAAGTAACAGGAATTAATCAGCTGAGCAGGCAGTCTTCCATTGCAACCCTTGTTATTTAGACAAGTGCAGCTAATATACATAATGTAGCCATAAATAATTAAGGAAAATAAATTACAGCCCAACAAAGTCCACATTAAACAAGACAGGCCTCTCTGAAAGTCATGCGGGACTTACTATGTGAAGATCAGAGTAAAAAATGAAAGAGCATGGCTCACATAATCTGTCTGTTGCTCTAATTTTTAAAGATGATACCTAATCATTGTAGAAACTCTTGCCTAAGAGAGCTGGACCATGATAGAGCTGATCTGAGTCATAAAAGAGCACAAAAATGAAAAATTATAAGGAAATGAGCATGTACATTTTGCATCATGCTCTTATTGTCATGACTCACAAACCCAACAGAAAGAAGAAACTCCACCTAGAGCTGTAAATTCTGGTCAGCTCAATTATTTTACATGTTGCAGCCTGACTTTTATTTAGAGCAGAGAGAGGCAGATCCCTGATGTATCCTTCCATAGCGCTGGACAGGGTGAAAATAATAAATTGGTCATTGGGAAACATTGGATGTTTGCTGGATAAGAAACAGCATATTTCATATTCTTCTCTCATAGCTGCCTCTTGATGGCAGTAAATGGTTTTGGCATAGCTGTCACAGTTCAGCAGAGAAGTCCTGCAAGCAAAGGAGAGTCTATTTCCACTCCCTTTAACATCACCTTTCTGCCATGGCGGCTCGTGTCCCACACCCTCCTGGCTCACAAGCCGCAACAAACAGCTCTATAATTTGTCAGTTTTTAAAGACCACTGGGAGCCTTTTGCTGAAAACCATCAGGCCACATTGACCTAGACCTATGGGAAGTCAATAGTTAGGAAATCACTGTTTTCCCCAGATAATTACACTGGGTCCCAGGAGTGGAGATGTGGCATTTCCAGTACATCAGAGTGCCTTTCAGGAGAATCACATCAGGTTTTGATGTTGCTGAGTGTCTGCTTCTCCCCTAAACACTTGATAATCTCCAAAAAAAAAAAAAAAAAAAAAAGAGCCTTTTGATGCTCCCACTTCTATTAAAAGAACTCAGCAACATCTCCATTTCCCTATCCAGAATACACTTTGTGGCCAATGGAAAGGAGGAGTCAATGTTAGAGGCCTTCTCTTTTTCCATAGAAAGACCTGATTCTCACAGCCTACAGGTTTGGGTTTTTCATTTAGATTAGTCTGTTATAAAGAGTCTGTGGCTTGATCCCCAGAAGTGCAGCTCTTTCTGAGGTCAGGGCCTCTGAACATGTGAGCCTTGATAACTCAGTCTTGAAAAGGACCTGCATGCAGAGAGAAAAGGAATAATGATTAACCAACTGCCTTCTAAATGTAGAAGCTATCGCCCAGAAGGGGAGTTATGGTGCCTGCTTGGACTGCTGCCCAGCTTATTTCCTGGCTGGTTGCAGAGAACAACACAATTTGCACAATGAACATGGTGTTTTGGGAAGATTTTCAGTCCAAGTAAATGATCCTGCACAAGTAACAAATGTCTGTCTGATGATAATTCTGAACTGCACTGGGCCCAGTAGCTGCAGCCAACAGGGAGAGGCAATATGGAGCTAACTCACCCCTTGCGAGAGGATGGAACAACATTTCTGAAGACACAGTGATCCCATTTTGGACAGGTGCTGAGACAAATTTCTTTATGTTTTGCTGGTCGGCAAGGTTGCATGGATGCAGGAACCTACCTTCCTCTAGTAAAAACCCTGCCTTCCTCTAGTAAAAAAACCTTCCAAAGCTCCTGAAGTGCTGCCTACTCTGTGGCAATGGGTAGTAGGAAAGCATTCCATAGTACACACATATACCATGTGCATCAAGAGCCCTGCACTTGGGATTGAATGAGGAGTTTCCCCAAAGTTTAACTGAAGGACCCCTTCAGGACTCTGGACACATTGCTTGCACCAAGCAGGATTAGAACACTACCCTATCCAGAGCCTTACAGGTGGTGACAGTGTATATTGCAAATTACTAAAAAAAGAACAGTTATTCTGAAGGCTAGAGACTAAGTATTTGTCAAAGAGTAGTGATGAATAGGCGCTGAAGGTGCTAAATAAAATGAATCATGATTCATCCCAATGATTGGGAGAGGACTAGTGGATGAGGGAGACATTTTTAGTGGGGGTATCTGGATACAGGAATAACTCTTGCTATGGATTCTGAAACTTTTTATTCTATCTAATAATTCATATAATAGCATGGGTGAAGATCCTTACAGAATGTATTTTTCTAAGTACAGTAAAACTGCCAGGCTATCTGCCAGAATTTATTTCTGATTTGGTTTGAGGTTCAAGAAAACATACCAACCAAAGATTCAAGACACAGCTCTGTCAAAAGAGATTTACATTACCCGTAAGAATTTCAATTATACACGTCAGGCAGAACTGTAAATTGTAAGATATGCATAGATAAATCAGATAATAAGTGGCAAATAAGGCGTATAGCAGCAACATTAACTTGCATATCAGAATCTTAAAAAGCAGATGCAATTAAGAGACAAGACGAAGAAATAAATAGCTTGTGAACCTTTCAAAAGGCCAACCACATTATTTTAATATTGTTTAACAGTAACACTTAATAAAGGGAACATCATGATTGTGTGAACTAAATTTTCAGTCATAATGAATGCTACAAACTTAACCTCCCAAGTTTAAATAGGGTACAATGCCTTGGGAGAGATGCAAGAGAAATTATTTTATAAAGGTGATGGTTTTTCACACCTGAAAATAATGTTTTTCTACCAGGCTCTCTTGATCAACAGTCTGTAGCCACACATTAAAGATAAAATCTCAAGACTTACAGTGTATACTTGTCACTACTTGCATAACTTAGTAGGGAGAGAGGATCACAGAGATTTTGAACATAATTTCCTACACTACAGGAGATTAAATAGACTACATTTGAAGCAGGCAAAAAGCAACTCTGGCCCCTGGATAGCAGAAGGTAAACTTCAACCAGTTTCTCCATCATTTATTCAAGAAGTACAGTCTTGTCTCCTACAAAATCTAGGCATAAGCATCCTGTGCAGCAAGGATGTGTATTTGATTTAAACAATTAATTGCACAGGAGTGGATTTCCGTTATGGCTTTCCTGGCACAAACTAAAATCATTACATAAATCAGCTGGAGAGTGGCAATTTTACCTATAAAAAGATTGATCGAACATTCACAGCTAGAGTTTGTTCTGTTCCCCATACTCATCAATATAGAAGCAGCTGTGATCTGAAAGCTTTTCTGGGGTAAGAGGCAACACTAAAGAGCATGCTGGAAGAAAACAATCACCATATCAGAGCTGTTCTCCAGATCATTGTTCTGTGCTACAGCTCCTCCTTCATCTGTCATGCTTTCTCTGATTGCTATTAATTTCCTTATTTAATGAATATTGTAACGAATATAACACACTTAAAAATGCATCGAGGTGGGTTTTTTTTGAACGTATATTTACCACTATATATCCTGAGAAAGAATATTAGCAGCTCTATTAAATGATGATCTCTTGTTACCATGATAAACGTGTATTCAATGATAGATTTAATGTGAAACCCAGGGTACGTAATTCACCAACAAACCTAAATCATGTATCATCTATTTGAAAACTGTCACCTTTTTCTAACAGATAGGAAGCATTTTCCCAGTGTCTGTTGCTTATTACACTCTGCTCGTCAGAGGGACTATGACATGCCAGCATTTCCTATAACAAAATAAAAATATACAGTCATATCCAAAATTTACTCAAAGAGAGAATATCTTTGTCAGCTTCAGTGGTCATTAATGAAGACACTCAGATTGAATAAAGCCAAATGATTTGTCACCTTTTAATGATTGAACTGGTCTCTTTTCTTGTTATATACAAATATTCTCATGTTAAAGCCCTGAATCCTATGCTGATAAGTAGAGGGTCAAGGGCACTGGTCCTACTGTAAGTGGCATGAAAGAACTTGTTTTGAACAGTCAGTGGTATTTAGAGATTGTCTGGTTTCTACTCTGAAAAAAGCTCCCTTTAATACTGAAGGAATGGACAAGAAGTTGTATCCAGACCAAGAAATTTTCTGTTTGGATTATGTAGAACAGTTATTTTTGATAAGGTTCTAGTATTTTCTTTTGTTTTCAGTTGGTTTTGGTTTTTTAGGTTTAGTTTTAAAGCCTGTACTTGAAAATTTGTTTTAAATAAGCTTTCCAACACTGGAATTTTTTGTTCCAAGAATACTGAAACAAACATATTTTATTATTACCCTTACCCAAATTGAATACTCATCCACATATTTTTCCCCCATATAAGATTTTGATTTGGCTGC
The DNA here is from genome assembly GCA_013390045.1 of Picathartes gymnocephalus. Lineage (NCBI taxonomy): Eukaryota > Metazoa > Chordata > Aves > Passeriformes > Picathartidae > Picathartes > Picathartes gymnocephalus. The sequence continues at coordinate 249,630 of WEKY01027596.1, forward strand.
TATTTTCCAAAGAAATTGTAAGGGGAAAAAAATGTGCCCTGATTTAGCATAGACCTCAGCATGCCATTGAACCCTTTTCCAAAGAGGCTGACTTCCCTAAAGGAACAGAAACTGGAACACTGGGGATTCTCCTGCTTATTTCCCTGATAAAGCATAGGTGATATATTTACTTTAAGATCTGGATCCCTCTCATAAGGTCATTTCAGCCCCCTGACAAGCTTGTTCATTGAAGGTACAAAAAGAATGAACTGTCTGAAGCTGACCCAGAGGACAGGTTGATACAGGTGTCTTTCTTTTCCCGCTGCACACCTGCTCAAAGACACCATACAGCTCCCACAGCCACACTGAAACTTGAAACATGAGGAATTCTGGGGAGTAACACATTATGGAGTTTTATTGTGTTATCTGTACCTGCCATCCCAGTCCTACACCCTCCTCTTTGTCTCCCTCTGCACTGTGAGAGACAGCGTTGAACACTCACTGCCCCTCTGGTCTAGCAGCAGTGCGGAAAACGGGCTGAAAATGGATCTCTACAAGTTAGGGATTCAACTCCTTCTGTCCACTGAATTGCTGGAGTCATACTGTCCTGTGCATGCAGGGTCTGGGGGTCTTTGGAGAGGTGAGGGAGGTAACTGGGCTGGTTGCTGCTTTTGTTCCCAGACAGCAGATGAGAGGCAGATGATTTCCTTCCCCAAACAACTAGTATTAGGAAGAAACTCCTTGACATGTACAAAGGGAGGCCCCTGACTCTCTTACATTCACTCCTAGTGAACCTAAAAAGAGAAAAAATAATGACAGAGATTATAGCGTTGTGCTTTCAAATTCAGTCTTCAGTACTTCCTCTCCCCGTGCCTCTATGTGTCAGATCCACACAGTACTGCCCAATAAATGTGTTAATAGTCCCTGTCCAAGACAGTCAGTGCTAGATATGCTCCCAATTTAGTCCAAGATTTAGACTACCAGGACATTTAATTTCCTTCTATAAATGATAGTTAGTTCTTTTGGTCATTTTTAGTTCTTCAAGTGAAAGAAATAATGAGCCTAAGAGTAGGTTCTATGTCTAGTCCTACAGGCTTGACTGCAGCAGAGCTCCTGCTGTCCTCAATGACTGGAGGCTTGCTGTGCATGTTAGACCTTCAGAATCTGGATCAGTACACGCAAGAATGTGCAAAACTGGTACAATGTGGCAGTTGATCACAAGAGGTGGATGAGAGCTATTTTCATCATTAAGGAACGGGAGCTGCCCTATTTTAATGCTTGTTATAAGCGCTATTTTTACATCTCAGCGTCTGGATAAGACAAGTCTGAAAAATATGGTTTTTCAATTAGTGTGAAATACATCCTTAAAATTCCTTATGTTGGCGATGCACACCCTCCAGGTACCTTTGAAAATGTTGGGGAGAAATTTGGCTCTATTGAAGTCAGTGAGTTTTCCTACTAAGCTTAGTAGCACTGCATCTTGCAGCTGTCTCTTGACTTCAGTCATTCGGAGTTCTCTGGGTGCCGGGGTTATTTAAAAGGTGTGGGAGGAAAAAGACTGTCTAAAAACAATTTTTATACCAACAAGATGACTACTACTGATCTATTCTCCATTTAAGCCATGCAAAGGTGACACAACTCCATAAAAGGAGTGTGTTCATACATCATTCCTAACAGTGTTCATATTACATATAATATATCAATACCATATACCACATATCATATATCATATTATCATATATACAACAGATTAGGTTTTTAATTGGCCTTTTCTCTGTTATTCTAGTTATTTTATTTCATTAAGGGGAAATTATAAATAAAATAAAAGATCTTTTTGATAGGAAGGTGTCAGTAATAGTCTACCCTAACAGTCCAAATCACCATACCTTGTAATGGTAGCCCTACTGTATCTAGGTTATCCATACTGTATATGTGGTTTACATTTTCTTTTGGCTTCACTGAACATTTCTACAAGATTCATTTCAATACATTGAGAAATGGTTGTTCCATAAATGTTTATCATTAATGTACCAAATGCACTAACTATCAAATGATTAAACTAAACAATATTTTGTAGGATGACAGTCAGTCAAGCCCTGAAATGCTGACAAATAAGAGACCTAGTGACCATAAGTCTTTCTGACTCTGTCACACAAAATAATTGGTAAGTGCTATGCCTTCATGCTTGTAGAGGAAATAATATGAGGGGGGGAAAAACCCAACAGGTACAGGGTCAATAAGAGCAACCTCACAGAAATACTGTAACACTGCTGGCATTAATAATTAAATGTACAAGGAATCTCAATAAATATTAAGTTATTTGCTAAAGAAATCTATTCCAATGTCTTTTTGCATATGTGTGAAGACAAACTGATTTGTATCAGAGAAATGAGAAATCTGTTTTAGTCAATCTTGCTTTTTTTCTATTCAGAGCTGTAGAATTATAAAGCACAAATCTGCTTAAGTTGGGCTTTTTTACATTTATAAAGGGCCACACTTGATTTAGCAATACTATTTTTATGTGTAATGACATGGAATCATTTATTATACATTCTGCTAATCTTCAGACTTACATTTTGACAGGATTAGGAATTTATACAATATGTAGACTTTAGGATGCACGTTAAGACTGAGGCACTTCAATATATTTGGTTTTTTGCAAGCTGAGACTGAGTATATGAAAAAATCATCTTGTGTTTCCTGCTCTCTGAACAACAAGCCACAGTAATCCTTCTGATGATAATGGTATTATTTTCTTTTTAAGATTACATTTTGTTTGTACATTTATAGTGTCACTTAAAACAAAATCCAGCAGGTTTTTTTTGGTATCTCTTAAGAGAAGTGAATATTTTAAGAAAATGACATAGAAACTGAGTTTTCTAAAAGGTACATACTTCCCAGTATGTATTTTATAAATATTTAAAAGAAAGATGATCAGAAATATATAAATAACTGTGTTAAAACTTTAGGAATTGTTACTGTGTTCTACAGCTCAGTAATAAGTAGATTTCAATACTGAAGGGATTAAAGGACCTAGATTTGGTGAATGCAAAAACTGATTGTTTTTTCTTTTTCCTATACAGCAAGCTGCATCACTGCTTTTGATAAACAGAGTAGTTAAATATGATATTCCCATCTACAGAAGGTATATAATAATTGGCAAAATTATTTACTTTAAAAATTAATGCAGAAATTTACAACAGATAATTTTCAGTCCTAGAGAAACCTATTATTCATTTGCATGAGAATGGCAGTTCAGTGTGGCAATAGAAAGCTTCAACTGCATCCCCGCACTTTATTGCCTTAGGTTTGCAAACTGCTTTAACAGCCATCAGCCAAGAAATGTACATGTCATCTGCAAATCACAAATCACAGATCTTGACTCGAGTGATTGCACAGGGAGAAGTGCTGAAGGGTTCATAGTGGCCAGAACAAGACTTAAAAGTGATGGGAAATAGGGAGCAAAAAGGGCTGCAATTGCCTTGGAGCCTAAAATAGACTGAGCTTCAATGCCATGGAAAAAATCACCAGCTTCTCCATCATTTCTTTAAAGGTCAGAATTTTTGTAGGTGGATTGGGAGCGCAGTGGATTGCAGATGCGTTTAACAGCAGGGTATTTTCCGCTGCCATGACCAGTTAAGGAAGATTTTCAAAAACACATCTGCTGGTAAACAGTTTGGCCCTACTCTGGGTCATCTGCCTTATCTGTGCTCATTGCTGCATGAATTCTTACCTGGATGAAGTCCCAAACCTCACATCAGTCAAAGTTAGGCTTTCACTACAGTCCATTACATTTTTTAGAGAGGTAACTCTGTGGCTTTTGCTTGGTTTTATGATGCAGCTCTGCTTCTTCACAAACGTATGAAGCACACTGGCAGTAGAGACAAAGCCTGCTCCTTCCCACTTCCTGTTCGCATTTCACTCGTCAGCAGGCAGAGCACATCTTGAAAGAATAAATGAAGGGAAAACAGATGACTGAAAGAATAACAAGGACAAAGAGAGAGAATTTCTCTGTGCTGGAAAACGAGACTGAATTCCAATATAATTTTGCATCATTTCAGACAACTGATATTATTCAGAAATTTATTTAAGAAGAATTCAAACACAACTTGCCTACAAATTGATGTGGAAGGGAGTAAATCTAGTTTCCTTTTCAATCTCTCCCACTCTGCAGGTGACTAAATGCCCTTGCTTTAAGATTTCTCTTTCTCCAGTCTGTTGTAACAGAATCTGAAATTCTGTTTGGAACTGGAGAGGTTAAAAAATATCCCTCTCTATTAAATGGATGAACCAAAATGGAATTAAATAGACAAAGATCTTTGCAGATTGGGTTTTATGCTGGAGAGTGTCTACACTTTACACATATTTGTATGATACTTAAATACCTCTAAGTAATTTAACTTTTCTAAATGTTTATTAGTCCATGGTGAGCGCACTGGATCCTCTTCTGGGATCAAGATATGAATTTATAAGAAGTGTAAAGTATTTAGATAGTTTCAAACATATTTCAGAGCACTTGTAACATCTGGGGAATGATTTCTACTTGGCTATTCTACTGTTAACTTCAGAGAGAAATGTAGGCAGTTTAACTAGCCCGGATTCTGTGTAGCAGTGATAGCTGGGCCTGTTGCCTAATGGTTATTATGAAGAGGGTGTTGCTTCCTTGGAGTGCCTCCCCTCCCAACTCGACCTCTGCCACCCAAATCATACTACACTAGAAATAAGCTTCTAAATTTCTGTAAAATAAAGAGAAAATCTCCACTGAAAGTACATGCCATGGGAAGAACTGAAAATTCTTCCTGACATACTTTCCTGTGAGCTGAGACATTTGGAAGAGCCTCAGAAAGTAAAATTAACTAGGCAGTGAAAAGATAACAGCACTCTTAATGAAATCCTCTGCCTTGGTCATGAAAAGACATTTTGCTGGGGCAGCCTACATCTGTGCAATCACTACATCTAACTCAAGTGGCTTGCAGTTATATCTTCCAAAATAGCTCTCATAGTGCATCTGAAAGCTTTGTCTGCACAATTTTTATTTGAAGGTTATGCTGTTCACACCTTGGAGTTGAATTTGCAGTTTAAAAAGAACAATGCCATGTTTTTGTTCGGTTTTTATCTCACCTTGTGTTCACCTCCAGTGGCAACTGCTTTTTCTACTACAGCCCATCATGAGGTGGCTTGTAACACCAATCAAAGTCAACGGATACCCCAGAGGATCAAGCATTAGTTTTTAACATAAACAGGAAGCACTGGAGAAAAAGTAGAGGAAAGGGAGAAGGTGAAGAAACCGGAGTCCACAGCCACTGGTACTTCAGCATCTAATAGGAAACTCTATTGCAACTGACTGAAGCCCTTGCCTCTATGATACAGCCCAGTCCTGCAGCTAAACCAGACTTTCTGAGTTCCCTGCCAGTTTTAAGTGTCCTGCATTTTCTAACAGATGCTACTGCCACACTGAGGAAGAGCTGTGATTGTACATTATTGTGTTCCCTCCTTTGTTTTCACTTACCCAACCTAAGGAGATTTTATTCCTCCTTTTTAAACTCATCTGATTTTCAGTCTTCATATCAGAAAAATACAAAATTGTGTTGCTTTTGCTTTTGTACTAAAGCTGTTTGTGAGGGTGATAAATCCATAAGGACGTCTTTCTCACCTCACTCCTACTAAGGCAAATACCCTTTGCTTTATCTGGCCATACTCAACAGCTCTTCTCCACTGAGCTGTCATGAGTCCTGAGGGGAATAGACAGGATGTTTTCCAAGGAGGGAACAGAACTAATGTTCTCCTTGTAGAGGCAGTTATCCTCACATGCTCTGGTTGTGATAGGGGTCTCTGCTGCTCAGAAAATTTTCTGCACCTGAACAGAGAACTGCATGAGCTGAAAACATTGAAAAAGATGATCCAAAATGTCACAGACGTGGCATAAAAAATAGAGGTAGGAATGACCACATCCAAAAATTTAATGGGACTGATGAGCTCTCAATGACATAGGAAGAAGGGAACACTATGGTTTCAGCTAACAGTCAGTGACTGACCATAGCCTGGTCACTGTGAAGACTTCCTGAAACTTTCAGAGTTCATAGTATTTTCACACGTACTTTCCAGTTCAATCAAATGGCTTTTTGAGGAGAGAATAATACAGTGTGAAATCGGTCCCACTGCAAATCAAATTTTTGGCATTTCTGAACCTTTGCTTTTCTTCTCCCTTTCTTTCTCAATATCCTCTTGACCCACTCAGACAGTTTCCCCTCAAAATTTGCTAACAAGGGAAGGCAGTTCATTTCATTATTTCCTGTTCCTGGTTTAATTAGATGGTTGCAAAGGGATAACATTATCAATTCCATTATCAATTGGTGATTTGTCTGTGCCTGAAGAAGGACAGAAGTGAGAGGGCAACCCATAACAAAGTCTGTAGTTCCTGGGAAAAACAGATGGATGAAATGTCTGTGTTTGCTGCTCTTTACTTCTTTCCCTTCCAACAATTATCTAAGGCAGCTACTGAGACCTTACTACTAAGAATCCATGCAAATATCTACTGTGCTTGTCTGATCAATGATTCAATAGGCAAAGAGGGGCCTTTTTTCCATGCTCATCTTTGATTTCTGCACAGAACTATGCTAAGCTTGTGTTTCTCAGATGAAAGCAAGTGGTACAGTTTATGCTAAAATGACAAAACAATTTGAAAGCGAATGTATATAACGGAGAGAAGAACTTAAGCGCATGGTTGACATTATTACGTTTATTTCTCAGTGAGACCTGTCTTTTCATGACATTAATCAAAAAACTGGGTCACCTCAGAACAGTAATTTCCTAGGAATCTTGAAATTCATGAGTCAATTTGATCCCTTTTTAGCTGAACATTCACTAAGCACAGTGAGGCTGGTGGAGCTCAGCTAGCTCATCAGAGTTGTCATCGACTATATGTGAAGAGTTTATATCCTTAATGGGATCAAAGGTTTTATCAGTGATCCTTCATAAATGTAAACAGACGAAATATTTTTCTATCAGCATTGATTCCACACCTGACATTTCTTCTGTTGATCAGTTAATGGTTATTGTCCATTATAAAATCAGAGACAAGGAAGATTTATTACTTTCCTAACAGCCAAGAACCATGCCAAAGAACACCCCCTACCCTCCCCCTGTTTGAATCCATCTTGCTACAAGTGAATATTAATAACATCATTTGCCATTGCCAAGGACAGATTTAATGCGATGCTAGTCTGGACATCATGAGGAACTTTTCAAAATATTGCATGGTGTTTTAAAATGCAGATCTCCCTTTAAAGTCAAATAGAAGTCAGTCAGCTAAAATCCTAGAGATCCTTCAGAAATTTAGAAGTAGAAAGGTCTCCAGACAAGGATTTGTGAAATTAACGCATCGGTAGGGAGTGCCATGCACTTAGCCTTTTTTTGTCAACAGGAAATTATGCTCCTCTTTAGTGTCTTTTAGTGTTAACTCTGAATATCCCCCTGGAGGTCTATGCAACTGAGAATATTTCTGGGAATATGACACAATTCTGAAACATGCTACAGCTATCAATGAGTTAAGGCTCATCAGATTCTTCAGCTGTGCAATATTACCCTTGTTTAGCATAAGGAGGAGCAAAGTGATGAAAGTGATTTGTCTACAGTATTACAAAATTATAGCAATGCAGAAAAACAATCTATTTCAGTGAATTATTTTTAGGGGAGAGGGTGAAGCTTACAAAATATCCAGTTCTAGAAAGAAATCATATTGTTATAGGATACAGTTATATTGCAATAAAAAGAAAAAAAATGTTTCAAACCCTATTAAAAAAAAAAAGGAAAAACATCTTGTTTTAAGTCAGACAGAATTTTTCCTTCAACGTCAAGTGAAGGGTTTTCTTAGGAAATTTTGATTCATCAAAAAATAAAAAATACATCACTCTGAAGTGCATAAATTACCTGCTGCAAGAGTGACCAAACCTGGAAACATGGGAAACAATATCAATTTAAAAAGAAGAAAGGACATTTCAACCCAGATAGAATCAGACCAGTTTCTCCGGGCAGAGCATGAGTAACTCAGTCAGGTTCACGCGAGTCAGTCATAGCCACAAATGTAGAAGCGAGCCTCTGGGCTTAATATGCAATATGGAGTTGATCCCTTGTCCCTAAATCAGCATCAGCATTGACAGCTGGATTACCAGGAGTCTGTCTGCACTGCACAGTGCAGGCTGTACAGACACACTGTGAGAGCAGTGGCCCAGGACTGGGACGGTACCGGGTAAATCTCTCAGCTGACCAGGGCAGCCTCCTTGGGCTGAGCAGAGCAAGAGCCATCCAGAGACACTGGATCTGCAGCAAGAACCATGCAGAGACACTGCACCTGCAGTGAGAGCCATCCAGAGACACTGCACCTGCAGTGAGAGCCATCCAGAGACACTGGATCTGCAGTGAGAGACATCCAGAGACACTGGACCTGCAGCAACAGCCATCCAGAGACACTGGATCTGCAGTGAGAGCCATCCAGAGACACTGGACCTGCAGCAACAGCCATCCAGAGGTAGCTGGTGGCCCTCTGTGCAGGAGGATGTTTGGATGGACCTTTCCTGAAGAAATTACCAGCAACCCTTCGGATTGTCTTCTACAATTTGTGAGTCTTGTCATGGCTGGGCTGATGTACAGAAGTGATAAATAAAACATACATCCAAATGAGGCAGAGATCAACATATCATTAGAGATCAAACTATCGTTGCTAAATTTGAATTCAGAGGAAGTTAACACTCTTCTGACAGAGCCAATGTAAAGAAAGAAGCTCTCCCCAAAATCTCCAGTAAAGATCCTCTACTGACAGTCTGACTGTACAAACACTTACTGCATGTACTGATGAGTAATATCTCTGACACAGGCAGTATTTCCCCATCTGATGAATAAACATGGACTATTGAAGAATAGGTCTCAGCCCTGAAAACCCCTCAGAGCAGAATCTGCCTTCTTC
>WEKY01027596.1:258594-329172 GCA_013390045.1 Picathartes gymnocephalus
GAATCCTGATGGTTTTATGCATTAATCCAAATAAACAAGGAGAAAGGTTTCATGCTTCATCTTACCAGGTTGTTAACTGAACATATGTATCAACATTTCATCATTAACAAGCATCCTTCTGATTCAGTGCTTTGGAATGAAAAGGCATAACCCAAAAAGCCTAAATGAACAACGTTTTTATCACTTCTGCCTTGCAGATAATGATATAAAATACTATAAATAATAATATAAATATAAAACTGCTTTGCAATGCTCATGCTGCACAACTCCATCATGTGACCTGTTCCACTGGAACTATTGTGTGCTGATTACAAGATGAGGAATTTCAATTACTTATTTGAGCACATTTTCAAACCAGCATAACTTAATTCAGTTTTACTGGGGAATCTTTTTACCGAGAAGTTGCTGGACATGAAAACCTGTCCTGTTTTCTTTCCCCTCCCAGTACATACACTATCTTGTGAGGCAGTGACACTCCTTTGCTTGCTTTCATTCTGGCTCCATGTTTGTCCATTCCAGCAAACTCACATCTAAGGTGGTGGCCACTGCCATCTCCCTTGACTGCTGTACAAGAAGTGCATGCCACCTTTAGTCCCTCCTGAATCCATCTGCTGAGAAGGCATGCTGACCCAGTCACCTGCACAGAGAGGACTCCAGACTCCACATACACTTCGTATGGAAGAGACTGGTGGGAGCACAGGTCATAAAAGTGCTCCAGCCCATTTCTCTATGAGGTTGATTACACTGCCATACTTCAGTGGTGTGTTTCTCTTACAGTGTTTCTGATCGTAAAAGTCTTAAATGAAAAGTAATTATTTCATTATGCTCAAAAGTGGCTCTGGCTTTGATGAAGTCACTGCCTATATGCACTGCCTAGTTCTGATGGCTATTTTTCAAGAAGAGCATCAAAAAGTTTGAAATTTTTCTCCTTCCTTAAAGGTGGGAAAGATAACTTCTATTGACACATGGACCACACCATGTTTATGTGCAGTTATTAAAAATGTATTAGGTTCTAGCAATGATCTAGAAAAAATGGTATTGAAAATACAGATCTCTAATGACAGAATTTGTAACAAAATCTAGCACCCAGGAAAAAGATTAATTCTGCTTTGGAAAAAGATGCATATTCAAACATTAAAGGACAATAGTTTACCATTATGTTCTATGCTAGTCTTTGTCACTGAGACATTTTTTGGATCAAAACCGTATCTTTTTCTTTTTTTTTTCTTTCCAAAACTATGTTAACAGAGGGGTAGCTCAGCAGATACTTCACTAGAACAATGCATCCAACCTACAACTCATTTTGGTAGCTTTTTATTTCTAAGGATGGACTTGTGTACTTGTGCTGTGCACAGATAAACCAGGTCTTCTGATAAACTCTCTGTTCACTGTGCATTCAGACTGTGGTTGATCTTTGCACAGATTGGCTGTAATGGCTGTTTTTCTGGGAAAGGAACAGACCACATTGTCACCCTTTGTGACTGGACTGATTGGTCGTTACAGCTCTGTTTCAGGATCAATGGTTCTCTCAAGTCAAGGCATTGCTGGGCGCCAAAAAATTCTATAGACGTTTTTGAGTAGCAAGTCTCAGCACTAGAGCATGAGATGAGGGTCACACTATCTATTCACCTCACAGAGACGTCTGAAAATAAATCAATGTTTGCGATTACTCAGACACTAACATATTCAAGGATTCATTTTCCTGATTTGTTTAATGAGACACAATAAATTACAGAATCCAAGAAAAACAGGCAAAATTCCACACTGAGTAATAAAGGACTGAAGTTTCACCTGCAGATTATGTTTGACCTTACAGCAAAGATGTTTTTACATACCTTTTTTCCAGTCCTGCCTTTTCCATGATGTTATTCTTCTACTTTAACCCTTTCCCAAGCTAGGATGAAGCTGTCCTTATATGAGTCAGGAGCCATGGAGAACACTGACCTTTATGCAGTTATGGAATTCCCACCCAGACACAGGGGTTACCATTAATAGGAATGCCAGAAGCAACCAGCACTGGCAGGAATGGATTTACCAACCTCCACATCAGAAGAGCTAATGGTCATAGCCACTGCTCTGAGTGACAGCAAGCACAACATACTTCTCATCTCACTTATTCCACATAGCTCCCTCCCAAAGAGCTGGGTTTTGGGATGCAGTAACACAGAACAGGAAGAAGAGTTACCCTGGATGGTCTGCTCAGCAGCTGAAAGTGAGGGTCACCTCTTGCAACAGCCAACCTCCATGCAAATGCAGCTAATTTCACAAGAACACTGCAGATCACTGCCTCACTTTGGGACTGAAAATTTTTGTAATGCTCTTTGTAATGCTGTGGAGTCCCCAGACAAATTCTTCCTCAGTCTGTGTCCCTGTGAGCTGTTAGTTCTGAAGCACCATTTTCCTCAAGTGGTAAAGCTGCTCTGGGGAGTTGAGAGAAAAGCAGTGTAAGGCTGCACACATGTAGTGCTGCTCACAGACACACCAGAGCTGATCCCAACACGGAGGAGAAATGACAGAAAGACTGATACGGGCTCAAGGAGAAGTGCAGAAACTTCGCAGTATCTAATAATGAGACTTGCAAGCCTTGGCACTGTGAAGGGAATAAGAGGGAAGTTGTCTACAAGGTTAAGACTGCTGCAAATGAAAGAAGGAGCACCATTAGCAAAGTGATACCAGAACATCTGAGTTTTGTAATGTAAGCTTTGAGATCTAGGGGCTTTCTGTGTTATTTCACTTACTTGTAGTGTCCATGTCCAAAAAAATATCAATCTTGGGGGAAAGGAACTTCCGCTATTTCAGGTTTTTTCTCTCTCAGGTTGATTTCCTCAATTTTTAAATTTTGCAATACCCAGTAAGATCAGGAGGTATATGTGCACATCAATAAAAGGATGTGTCAAGGACAAAAAAATTGATTAATTGCCTGGTTACATACACTGAAACCTGCTAAATGAGGGAAGAAGTAAGATTAACAGCATTCTAATGAAAAGAAAGAGAGCACATATAACATTCAGAAAAGAGTGACAGTCATTTCATTAGAGCACTGGAAAAAATATACTGAAAAATCAGTCAACTATTCAACCTACTCTATCAATTTCACATCAGCACTCATCTCAATAAATTTGTGCAACTCAACATGATGTTTCTTTTGTGAAGATTAGTCACCACTTCCAGACCTTTAATGAACTTATTCTTGAAGTATATAAAAAAGTACAAAAATGTCCTTTCAGAAAGGCAAAATAAACACATTCTCACATTGAACACTGGAGACTTGATTGCTTCCTAGCTTAGTGCAAGGAAAGAATGTGATTTACCAGGCAGTCAATAACTCCAGAAATAAACTCCCAGAGAAAATGTTTTCTAAAAATGAAAAAAAGCATATGCAAATAGACATGATTATATTGGCACAGCATTCCACTTCAGTTTAAACATCTGACAGCAAGCAAAATAGTTTCATCCATACCTCTCTGCTTTAAATATTGAGCTACAAATCATTGAAGAACATTTTCCTTCTATCTTTCTGTAATAAGACTTCCAATTCTTTGATTAAGCTGGGCAAAGAATATTGTCAGAGAGGACTCCCTACCCAAACTTTTTCTTTTTTTTCCCTATTTTCTCTTTCACTTTTCAGCTGAAATGACATGAGGATATCACAAAAAAAACCCCACAAAAAACCAAACCAACCAAACAAAAACACAAAAACCAAACCAAACCAAACAAACAAACAAACTCCCACAGACAAGTAGGAATAATTAACAATTTCTTAAAAACTAAACTACAGTTTCTCCAACCAGCAGCTGGACTGGAATTTGGTTTATATTTTGAGTGTAAGCCCTATGTTATGCATCTCTCCCTATTTAAGGAAAGTTTTAGAAAACTTTCCATGACTAAATATTCCACTTCAGCAACACACAGGGGCTTGGTACAGCCTAAGAAACTGACAGGTAAGCGTGACACTGGAGCTGGTTTTGGCCTCAAAATGATACTGACTTTTCTCTGAATTCATTTGTGTATCATGTCAGTATTTGGCTCACTAGCCCATAGAGTGGACAAAGAATCTCAGAATTGCTACAGAAACACAAAGTTGAGGCATTTAGGTTATTTTACCACATAGTCCAATGGAAAACATCTATGCAATTAGGAGACACACTTACAACACTTACAGATGTGTCTTTTCTGTCAGCTCTGCAGACTTTTCTATCAGCTCACTTTCCATAGTTCAGTCATGGCTGTACTTGCAAGATAAAACTCACACTTTCACGCCAGGCATATGCCAGCTCTGTGTGTTTTGGCCACCACTGGTACAACACACAGAGTAGATGGGCCCAGAAGAAGCATTTACTGGAACTTCAGAGGCATAAAGATGTTTGGAAGGCAACTGTCAGATCTTGCATGTGTGTGGGGTGTCAGGAAAAACTGGGTTGGTGTCAGTCAAATTATCTTGTTCATCAGTCTTTCAGGAAATATAATGAGAAGCCTAAAACAAGATGTTGAAAGAGATGGTGTTATTTCTTCTGTGAAATGAGAGGTTGTTTTATGTAGCAAATCTGACAATGAATTTCCAACATGAAAGAATCCGCTTACTACATCTTAGCTACTTTACTTGATCCAAGGTTTTAAAATAACCTGAGAGTGTCAATCAGGAAGAAAACAATATGAAAAGACCTGATAGAAACTCAGAAGTTCTATCAGGCAAAATCAAGTGAAAAGAACCAGAAGGATCAACACATCAACTTGGCTTTTCCTTTCTTCTCCCATTACCTGCTGCAGCTTCTCCTCAAAACTGGTGGCTCTAGTTTGACAAGGGAAAAGAATAATTCGTTTTTGACTTTCCACTCAGACTTGCAGTAACACACCAGTCCAGGTGTATCCACCACTTCTTCACATACAGAAAATAATTAACTAAAAAAAGAGCTTGAGAAGAGTAACTTCCTTCTCTTGGACAAAGCGGGAAGGAGGTAGGGATGGATATTTACACCTTTCAGCATCAAGCATCACACTTGTCAACCCAACTTCTACTTCTCTCTATTGAGCATGCTCCTAAAAGGGTCATCCAGCCAAGGTATCAACATTTAAGAGGTGCATCATTTCTCTGTGACAAGCAGCTTCATTGGTAGCAACATTCAAATCTTCTCTTAGTGTCAGCTGTCATGATAATTGCAGCGCAAGTACAAATGATGCTTACAGCCAATGAGAGACTCTAAATACGGAAAATGGAAAATAACTGACAGTTCTGACAGATAAAAATAGAGAGGTTCCACACAGGAAATGATGAAGCTGCTGGAGATATTGATATAGTGGGACTTAAAATAATGACAGCAGTCTCAAAAGGAAGCTAAAAAGTCTAATGACATGTGAGCATGAATCTCAAGATGTCCTGCTCTTGTTTAAATGCTCTATTTTGCAGCATGTCAGATGACAGAATAAATGGTTGACCACAGCAAGCGTATTACCCAGTAGTCCTACCGAGCTCCTTAACCATAAGGAGCAATCTCTCTATTTCCCACCTAAAAAGTGGAAGTGATAACCAACATTTAGGTCATTCCTCATTTCACCGAAAGACTCGAGTTTAGAAATATTTCCTGCCACCACCTAATTAGATTTTGTGCTCAAAAAGCTAGTTTCATCCGTATCAGTATAGAAAGAACATTTCAGGAAAGCTTTGTAGCTGTGCATTTTCTCTTAGGCTGGGGAAAGAAGGAAACTTTATTTGTTATCACGTACTGATCTTGCTCTTCTGAAAAATATTTTCACATGAGGACAGAGAGGTACCTGGGGAAACTTGGTGAAACGAGACAATTTTTCAATTCTTGTGGTGTTCTTCACCCGCCACTACAAGGGAAACAGTAATAAATACTCATCAAAGAAAGCTCATCTGTGTTCACATCAACAAATGAAAAATAGCAGTTGCTTTTAACTACTACAGATCCCTGGATGACTCTTCAGTTTATTATACAAGGAAAGTGCAGTCATGAGAGATTGTAGTCTTGCATCCCAAACTTCAAGCATGACATGAAAAAATAAAGACAAATGTGCTCTTCTTGCTGGGTTTTGTATCCCCCTCTTCACACCAAACCTCTCTAGGAATTGCCAAGCACCTTTCAGAGTGAGATGCTGTTCAGCACAAGTGGAGGGTGCTGGACTTGTGGGAGGGTGGGAGCTCTCATGAATCACTGGCAGACACTTTCCACTAGAATCACTTTCCTGCTGGCAGCCAGCAGGAAAGAGGCAAGACCTTACTGTGAGTTTAAACAGCTGGGATTCAGATATATTGTCACAGGATACTGAGAGGCTCCCTGGCCACAGTTTCCTCGTAAAGAATACAACCGAAAATAATATTTGGGGTCTGGATTTTTTTCAAATACAGTAGTTCTACTACTTTTACCAAGTACTTAAACTTTGTTTCTTGAGGCCAAAGATTAATCTTACTTCCAAGCTTTTCTTTATATCTGTTGTCTTCAGGAAAGTAAAGCCAATGGCAATAAAGAGCACTTGCTCAATTCACTGCTTCAGCCAGCAGGCCCTGGTCAATCTGAGTAAAGCCTTAACTAAGTTAACAGTGAAATCTTGGATCAGGGGCTTAGACACCTGCTCTTGTTCTTAAACTATGTGTTTAATTTGCAACTTTCCTGTAATCTTCAGAATTATCTTAAATTGCCTATGAGAAAGGTTAATGTTTAAAAATTAAAATAACTATTAAATTCAAAAATCCACAAAAAAATCCTTCCTCTTCCATTGGATAACAATTTTAACAAGTAATTAACCCAACATAATGCCACCAGTTATTTCATAAGTCTTCTCTTGTATTATTCAGCCTACAGTCATCTTTCAGTCCTTTTGTGCTAGTTAATGGTAATACAATCTGGCATTCCCCTCATCTAATCCTTTTCTAATCTTTTTTTTTTCCACATCTATCTTAACTTTGAAATTTAAGTATTACAAGAAAGAACTATTTAGTCCACTAACACAAGCACAGCCTTTTTCCCTCGAAAATTGCACCATTTGTACCTGCATACCTTGCAGAAAACCTGAAGTATAAAGTTTGAGAAAACAGGTTTCCCAAGACCACAACATACCATTGGTTAAACAAATCATATAAATTCCTCTGAATACACTAACAACTGTGCCCACTTGCCAATGCATCTGAGGTTATACACAAAGAGAAACAAAACCATGCTCTTTTACTTTACCACAACCTTAGAGTTTAGCTTTAAATGATTTCTGTGGAAAGGCTTCCTGCAGACTTTTCACTTAAGTAGTTGTAACTACAACTGCAAAACACTGTTGACTGGTGGACTCCAGAGACTTGTTCATTACCTGTCATTAAATGTTTTAAAGTTTGCATAATTGATCCAGCCAATAAGTCATCATTGATTTATAGGGGTCTGTGCTGAAGAGTTGCTCATTAAAAATTCATAACACTGGTATGTGTCTTTACAATCCATTAGCTGTTTACGTACCCACAGTCCTAAGATTGATTGACCTTGGACTGAGATTCTCATGGACTCTGCTTTTTTTTTTCAGAAAACTCCCTTTTTTTTCCACAATTTTACACAAGTCCACAGTATAGAAAAGCAATACTTCAGTCTTCTCCCCTGACAGCTATACTTTGATTTTTTTTCCTCTCCATCAAAACTGAAACTTTACTTGAAATAATGAATAAATAAAGCATACTCCATAAACAGCTTTCCACTATTATTTAAGCTTGCGAGCTGTGCTCTGTTAGTCTCCTTTCCCCACCATCAGATTCAAGTGTGTAAATGTTCTAAAAGGCTTTGAATGTTTTATGATGATTTCAGGGAATGATGGAGTAATAGCTGAAGAGCGAAGCTATTAGTTTTAATATTTATATTGAGTGCTCTGAAACATTAATGTGACAGGATGTAAGATCAGAGCAGCGGGACATATTTACTTCACAACCACTGCCACGTGGCAAAAACATTTATTTTCTGAAGCTCTGAGGCCACTGGTTTTTTCCCCAAAAAAATATAAAGCTCAGATTATATTAGCTTTTCCTGAACTTTGTACTTATTTTTTAGGAACTAAAAATATTGATTACTGTTTCGGATATAACTTACTTCATTTAAGTAGAACCCAAGCATAATGATTTTGGTGTTGGTGGTGCACCTCGGTCTCTGTACAGAAATTTTCAAAAGCTGATAGCAGCTTACAAATTCATTTCTTCCTGTCTGCTGTGTCTGCTTCCCATAGAGCATCTTTGAAAAAAGAAAAAGTCATTTGTTAATAAGGAAATGGGATGGGCTCAAGAGCAGAATCATAGTTAAAAGGTTGTTTCATATTATCTTCCAATATTTCATGCATGAAGTAAACCAATCCTGTAAGTGTCCTAAGTCATTGTGCTTGGTTCTCCTGTTCAAACTAGCAAACATATTAAGGTAAGTGATCTTAATTACCAAGGGTCAAACAGCGCTCACCCCACTTGTGTGGTTCTCATGGTCTTCAGTGAACAAGTAAAGGAAGTAGGATGAGATCCCTAGGGAGAAATCTTCCTATCAGATTTGCAGAGTGGATCCAATATAAGTGGAAAAAATGACTTACTACTGCTACATTATGAAAATGTGATTTCTCCAGATGCCTCTGCACTCTGTTTAAGGACTTCATAGGCTGACAACACTGCCAGGAAGCAGCTCACAGGTCTCCAGCAGGAGAAACACTTGGGTCTTCTGGGTACATTTTAGCCAGATGTAAGGAATGCTGTCTTGAACTACACCAAGCAACCTTACAGGAGCAGCAGTGCTGGGCATGCTCCCCCTCTGAGGCATAAAAAGGGCATTACCTGAAAAAGCGAGGTTACCAGTACACTTTTACATTGTTCACCAAAGTCCTCTTTATGCACCCTTCTATACAGTCATGGTGCATGGGGGGCTTACATGGACAGAAGAGCTGGTGTTGAGCGCTGGGGCAGAAACTCACAGGAACACCCTATTGCAAAGCTGACTAGAATGGTCTGCCATGCGCTTTTCCAGCCCTGCCTTTCCAGGAAGACAAAGGAAGTTCCATAACGGTCTTAGTTATCTCTCACACATTTCATTAGCCTTAATAACTTCTAAGTCCCTGGTGACCTCCTTTCCCAGCTACCTTCCAAACCATCCCCACCACAGAGGCAGCCAACAGAAACGTTTATCAGAGCATTCTTCATCCAGTTCCAAGAGGGCAGAATGTTCAGCATTTTCTTCTGGATGTGTATTTCACTGCCCTTCATGTCTAATGATACATAAGTGTCAGTTTATCCTCCACCATTTTGAATATTCCACTAATTGCATCAATCCCCTATGTTTTACACATGTCTATAGCTGCAAGCTAGCATTGCCTGTTCCACATCTGCCTCTGTTCTTAACTTGCTTATGTTGTTTAGGAAGCATTTCTAAAAGCAATTCTTTTACTAATTAACTGAATCATACAATGCACAAATTAATATATTAGAATTTTAAGTACACTTAAGGGGAAAAACAAACATGCTACCTGCACCTGTTTGCATAGCTACTTTACAATTTCTTGGCCCTCTCTGTATGCATCAGGAAAAATAATTTACAAGTGTCTGCTTCCACTTCTCTGCTCAGAAACAGTTTTCCTTGAGTGTTAGGCAAGACTTTCTATAAGAAAAAAAAGTAGAAATGAGCGTAATAAGCACGGGTTGAATGATTTAAATCACTGAATATGTGGGAGTCACATTCTGACCCATGAATGCTACAGCTTTTTAGAAAGGTGGAAGGAAAATGATGAAGTCAAGGTTTTTGCAGCCTATCAGGACATCCCCCCTTGCAGAGCTCCATTAAAACACATTGCCCATCAAGGCAATTCTTCACCTTGCACCAGAGCAGGTATCACCACACTGTACAAAAGGGTATAGAAAAGAGCAGAACCTGCTATTTTAGCACTGAGATCAAAGCAAAAGGGAAGAGAAAGGAAGGCTGTGATGAAATCAGCACCCTGTCTTCTACTAGTGATGTCCTCAGGATCAGAGAGGCTGGCAGCACACAGTCTGTAGCAGCAGTACCCACAGACTCAGTCCTCCCAAAAGAAGACATTTTCAGCAGAAAAGGATGTGACAATCTCCTTTAGTGAGGGGTTTCCACCCAAGTTCTGGAATCACAGATTATACTGTTTTCTCATCAGGATGTCCACTGACAACTACTGACTCAAAAAAGACGATTTTAATTTACAAACTTCACATTCAGCAACATTTCACACTTGGAACGTGGTGAAAAGTGCTCATTGCCATATGAAGTCTCTGCCTGGGATGTTGGGGAAAATGAGCACAATTTTACCCAAAAAAGTTCAAATTCATCTCTTATTACTCCACTGGTATTGTTCAAGTTACATTGGCGATAAACTTTGTACAGTGTGGTTAATGGGATCATTGTTAAAAATTCAGCTTGAAGAACTTGATTATTTGCCATTTTTTTATACAGATGAGCATTACATAGCCCAAATCAGAAGTAATCTTTTGTTATTTACTACTAGCTGGAAAGCAGTCATGTACACAACAGAGTATTGGAATACCCCTAATTATCAGCAATGTGACTCAGTATATCATTTGCATGAAACACAAATGGTGACAAGTTTGCTTTCAAAGTGTAAACTTTTAAAAACCACCATAAAGACCCCATAAAAATACGACTTTGACTAGAAAAAGATGTAAGCTCCATAATGCCTACATGGGTATTTTCCCTTAGAGATCAGGAGAAATATGACAAGTATGACTACTATTACAGTTATATAGCATATTCCATTTAGCAGTGATATAGCAGAACTGTGAAAGCATATCCTAAGGTATTTTCACTTCATGCATTTGACATTGATATTAGTTATTACATTTAAGATACTTTAGGCTATTTATTGCTGACTGTTTCCTCTCATTGAGAATGTTAACCACAGCAAAGGAATATTTGATGTTACAAATTATTTAGCTTGCCACTCTTCATTTTCCTTTTAGTATGCAATTATTTGTTTGGTTTCACTGAGCAAATGAAATTTCAAGGGCATTTCAAGGAAAATAAATAAAGTACAACCCAAAAGGGGGTTTTTTTTGTTTGTATTCAGGAAGAGCACTGAATCATGCATATGTATGAATCAACAAAATCAGGTTAGCTAAGAAATTGGAAATTGCACTCCACACTAGAGCATTTTTCTTGCTCTAGAGATCTTTGCTATGAATTTGAAGGACTAATAAAAAATCAGCAGCATGACTGGAACAGATGTTTTTTTATGGACTCGGCTTGTTAATAGTCTTTTTAGCTTCTCCTAAGGACTTAAAGCAAGTTCCTCCCTTGTCCTGAATATCTGAGCTGATGTTAACATTGTCCAAAATGCGCACTAACAGGCAGTGGTGAAGAGCTAAGGTCTTACACGTGGTTAGGAATAAAAATTCAAAACATTTCTGTGAATGTGATGAAACCCCAAAATTGGCAATGTTACAAAAGAAAAAAAAACCCAAACTTATTGACCATATCAAACCCACACAGTGTCATTCTCTTGAAAGGGAGATAGGCTGGTAAAATACTTCAATGCACTGAAAATGTATTTCAGAAACAAAGGTCATTACAACTGAAGAAATTCCCTTTTATTTAAGCAGTAGTTCACTTCTGCATACAATGAGAACTGAAATAAAATGAGCCAGATCCTCAACCAGTGTAAAGCATCCAGGTTTTATTGCCTCCAGTGGCACCATGTCAATTTATACTTGCCATACAGGCTTTGCATTCTCATTGTAGTTAGTGAATTTCTGCAGGTAGAAAAAAGAAATACGAATACTCAGTAATCAGAAATCAGAGTTATTGTCACAGATATTTCACTGGTCAAGTCGTATTTTGTTTACTCTGTTGTTGTTTTATTCACTAATTTTTCTACAATTTCCTATGTTCCTACAAAAAGTCATATCTTCCAGATACTCTGTTTTGTTCATTATGCCTGGCTCTGAGAAGGCAGGAATCATCCTACAACTTGCCTTTTTATCACACATTTTATCTAAGACTCCAGGACAATGGTGCTAAACAGTAACACCCCAACATAGGACTGGTCCCTCCAAAACCCAATCACCGGATAGAGAAACTACAGAGGTATAATTTACTTCTGCAGGTTATGGCTTTTTTTTTTTTTTAATACAGAAACACCAACCCATAGCTGGCATTGAGCATTGAGTATCCTAATGTCATTACTCTGTCAGATGAAGAAATACACTCATGGACTATAATGACATTCTCCCAGATATATGCAATCTGACACAAGAAGTTGAGCTCATTCATTCCAGGCTATGGTCTCTTCCCACACAAAAAGCAATGAAAAAAGGAGAAAATGCACTCATTCAAATTGTACACATTAGTTGTCTCCTTGCAGGCTCTTTGATACATAATAACCTGCTACTCCTACTATCTCCTGACTTAGAACTGCTTAAGTGAGCAAGCTTCATGTTCTAGCACAAAATCATTAAAAAAAATATCAATCCAGACAAGAAAAAAGCAATGAAGAAACAGGTACGACAAATAAACATACAATTCTTGAGTCCCTCCACAATTTCAGATTCCTCAGGCCAGTGAAAGCATTTACAAGGAAGAGTGTGAGCTGAATTTTTCACAAGTAACACACAGAGACTCACTGAAGGGAATCAAAATGCAGAAGGTTTTAGGGAAGCTGCTCTGTAACTTGTCCTGCAATATAACATCCATGCTGCCTTTGGACTCACAGCTCTTGGATTTTGGGAAAAAGTAAGCATCATTAGTTCTGACTGTTTAATGAAAAGGAAACTATCCTCCATAACAGAATCCCCTCTCACTTAACTGAGTGAAAATGTAAAATATTTTCTAGTTAGTGGGTCATAACATGATTTTCTTGGTAGCATCTTCTGTACCACATCACTACCCTTATGCTGCTTCACTTTTCTTAGATTGCTGTTGGAAACAACAATCTTTGGCTTATTTCTGTTCTACCCTGGTTTTCTTCCTGATACTATAAGAAATCTAGACACCTGCAGTGTTGTTAATGTGGTACTTGGAAAAACAGCCTTGACCATTCCAGAATAACTTGCTAAGATTTTATACTAGAAAAAACTGATGTTTTATTTAAATAATGATAAAACACTCTGTTTCCTTACAGCTGACCACAACAGACCCAAGCACATACTCTTCCTTAGTAACACTGAAGGCAAGTGTTAGCAAGATCTGCTGATTATCTGGTAAGAACACAATTAATTTGTGCCCAGGCTCATTATCTTTCTTAATACATGTCAGCCCATTACATTTGATCCATGACCTCTGTCCCCCAGTCTTGCATAAAAATCTCTCAGGATCAGAACCACATCATGACTTGGCATGGAGCCACCAGCTCCAGCAGTTGCCTGCAAAATGCTTCAAAGCCACCAGCAATGGCAGCTGCTGCATTTATGTGCAGATGCCCGAAAAGTAAGTTCACAGCTCCTCTAAGGCAGACTCAAAGGAGTTGGCTGTTCAAAAGCCTGAATCCTCTTAGAAATACAGCTATGTCCCTATTTAGATCAAATGATTACCCATCTTTACTCTCACTTCTGTTTCCACAGACACAAGTGTCATGTGGGGTGCTGGGATAGTCCATGCAAATTCTTTCCCCATGGCTTTTGCCAATAACACTTAATAGCAAAAAACGTGCAGCAGTATTTGAAACCAATTGCCCTTTCACATATGGACATTAATGGATGGAAGATTTAGTGAAAAATCACTCATCACAGCCATACCTGGGTGTTGGGGGTTAGGTTTTTTTTTCTTTCCTTTTGTATAGAATTTTTTCCCATTGAGTTGTTAAGTACTGGATACTTAAGAAAAACAAAGGACTGTGGCCAAGCCCCGGAGGAGAGGGGCGGATAAAAGCCAGGGGTGGGGGGCAGCACCGGGAGAGCTGAAGCTGCGCTTCCGAGGGGAACAGGAGGAGCTGCTCTGCCTTTTTTTGGGGGAGAGAAGAGTCTCTGCTGCTGCTGCTGCTGGACCCTTTTCACGTGGAGCTGTTTCTTCTGCCATGAGTGAACCCCTGTTCTGAACTGAGACCTATTTTACCATCTGCTCGGGGGGCCCGGGGTCCTGAGCCAGCCTCTCGTTGCCGGGCTGGGAGCTGGGCTGCTGCCCCTGCCCTGCCCCCGCGGCTCCATCGGCACTGCTCTGGGTTTCACTGCGCTGCAGCCCCGCTCCCCCTGCCTACCGAGACGTCCTACTGTCCCAGTTTGCTGTTTTCCGAGAGTCCTGCTGGGGCGCCGGGATCGACAGCGTTCCCTGAAGCAAAGCCTGCCTGTCCTCCAGCCCTTCCCCTCCCGGCCGTGCCCCGTGTCTGCTGGAGCTTGCGCCACAGCGCCCCAGCGCCCCCTGCCGGCTGTGACTGTCACTGCACCCAAGGGGACAGTGCCTGCAGGCCCAGAGGGCTGGGACCAGGTTTCCTGTTTCTGTTTTGTTGTTAATGGCATAAGAGTTGTTTTTTTGTTCACTTTATTATAAATACTAGTAAAGAACTGTTATTCCTATTCCTATATCCTCACCTGAGAGCCCCTTAATTTCAAAATTACAATAATTCAGAGGGAAGGGGTTTCACATTCTCCATTCCTGCCTTCCTTAGCACATACCTGTCCTTCAAACCAGGACACTGGGTCCTTCCTGCCTTAACAATTACCTCAAGACAGAGAGGCACAAATTTGTGTAAAAATTCAGGCATTTAGATCAATGAAATCACCTGGCTTGCTAGAGGACACACAGACTTTTCAGTGCTTTTTGGCAGCCATCAAGTTACTTCTCCATCTATAATTAACAAAGTAAGTCCAAAGGCTCGTATAATAATTGCTCCTAGAAAATGATATGTGTCTAAGAACAAGCACCAAGTCTGTGATGGCACATTCACAACCTCCTCATCCTCATCTGTGCAATAATTTTAATTGAACTTCTAAGCTGAATTCCTTAAGAATTTCCAGCCTAGACCCTTTCTTGTCATCAGCCAATGTTCACTGGTAGGAGAAAAGTGACAAATTGGAAAATGACAGAAGTTGAATGATGGCAGAAACAATGCTAAGCTATATTTGAAACGCCTTTTTTAAAGCCAAATGGCAAAACTTTAGTTAATGTGAATTTAATTCAAGTGTTCTTTCCCAGCTACACCTAGCTCATTTTTGTCACCAATATATTCTGTGAAAAATTTGTAATCATTACACTCTATTACAGATCTAAACTGCATCACTCAAAAGGAATAGTATTGCTTTCCCTGGTTAGCTGTGGGTGCTAAGTTTTGTGCTTATCATGTGAAAGGCGCAATGCTGCCACAGCAATAACAAATGCAGCCCATGGCTTTAGTGGGGGTTCTTTTGAGGGGTTTTCTGTGACTCTCAGCTCTAGGCATGGCTTTTTACCTTCTCTTATCTTCCTTCAACCCAAGAAAACAGATAGAAAACCTTGCAATATTGTAACTGCCAGAGAGAGTTCACAAAGTATGCAGTACTTCAATTACAAATAACATTTTCTAAAGTTTCTAAAGAGCAACTTATACTATGCATTGTTTTATCTGCAACCACACTATTTGCTGATCATGTCCTAGCAAGAAAATGCCTATTTTGTTCTTACTAAAATGTCAATGGGATCTTAATCTTATCAAAGTGATTATACTGCAAATTTGAAAAAAACCCACCAAACCAACCAACCAACAATAAAATCACCACAACAACAACCAAAAAAACAAAAACAAAACAAAACAAAACAAACAAACAAACAAAACACAAAAAAAAACCCAAAAACCCCCAAACCTTTAACCACCACCACCATTCATTAGTTGCTCACTCATGCAATGCATAAGAAGGTAAGATTGTCAGGAACTTACCATGGCCGATGGGCCAATTGTGAAGGGACACAGCTCAGCTGCTTGCCCAGAATGGTAACTCTCAAGGGGAAGGAGGGGAAGAAAAGTTCTCATCTCTCCTCTCCCCCAACAGCAGCCTTTTCTCATCATCCAAAGCCATGCAATCTGGGGATGCAGACTAAGCTGGTACTTTCCCACCTCTGCAGCACAAGGATGATCAGAGCTGTATCTCTCCCTTCCCTCTCTGTCTACAGACATTAGGTAGTGGTCTGTCATCTTTAGGTGCTTGTTTCTAGGGAAAGAATAAAGCTTGAGGAAACACATGTGGTTATCTTTCCAAGCTTCACTGCAGGCACAGCAGAAAAATTACCCACTCCTCTTTTGGGAGCTTTCTCCAGCTTTAAACAGATTCCTACCATACAGTCTGCCAGGCTAGGATCATGAGGAAATCTGGTTTTTAAAAGAGCAGAACTGATGCAGCAATTGTCACAAATGCCACAGAATACGCAAATTTGGTCTCAACTGTCAACCTTATTGCCAAACTGTCAGAAGATCTGAATCCAGAGAATAATTTAAATGTCAAATCAAGACACTGCAAGCACAAATTCCTGTGATTTGCTGTGCTGCTGAGAGATAACATGACCTAAGGGTAAGAGAAGAGCTGGCTGAAAAAAACCCTGTTTTTGAGGGGGTTAGGGAAATTTTTGTTGTAAATTCACCAAAGAAATTGGAACATGTAGGTTTTTTCCAGGCAAAATCACAATGGCACCACGACAGAGTTCTCCAAAGGTGCTTTGCATCTTGTCTGGATATGCTTGCCTGGACAGATGCTGCTACTGCAGGAATTAATAAACTAACTTTTGGGAATTTCTCTGAAATCCTTGGGAAGGAGAAGGTCAAGATGCCAATTATTTCTATTTTTAAATTAAATGTTTTACATGGAACTACAGACTTCATAATGCTGCTGGGTTTTTTGTGGACTATCGCAGTATTTTTTATAAAATTTGCACTGGAAATGTAGAAACTAGAAAATAAATATATATTTAAAATGATAAGCCTTTCTCAATGGCTATCATCGTGTTGTTACTCATGGCTTTAGGGAGGATTGTGCCTGAATAAGGACTCCAGAATAACGCCCATATTGAGAAAACCATATGAATTGAACTGGAAAGAAGAAAAGAAAAAAGCAGGTTACAAGCTGTCATTCTGAAACTCATTTTCCCCACCATGAAGATGAACTCTTATTACCTGTGAATATGGAATTCAAATACTATTTTCAAGTTTTAAATGTAGGTAACACTTTACATTATGTGTCATTCTGGTACCAATTACAGCATAACTCTAATATTATAAATCTGTTGAGAGAGGGCTGAGCCAAGAAGTTTTGTAGTAGCCCAAAATGCAAGCAAATTTCAAAAGTATTTAAATTTTCTCTTCTTATACAAGCCCATTTTCAGTACCTTGGGACATATAATGCCTTGGAAACAAGCACATTATGTTTTTAATGTAACAAACTGAAACATCTTGCACTTCTTTTATCTTCGTCATCTATTTTATGGGTGAAAATGAGATCATCATCTACCCACTTTCCCACCTTAGTAGCTTTGCAAAGTTTTCTTCATCCCTAATTAGGAAAGCCTGCATTCCCTGTTATTGTGTTTGTAGTCTGGGCAAAGGGAAGTTGAATGTTGCCCTGGATCCACATCTGAACTGTCTTCTGTTGCTGTGTTTGAAGCCAGCTCTCTCCCCAGCTGACCTACAGTGCTGTAGTTACAGTGACAGCTCTTCAGCTAGCCCCCTCTTCACTGGGATAGTATCTAGCCCTCAAAAAGAGCTAAAAATAAATATGATGGTTTCAGGGAAGCTGCTTTAAAGAAAGAAAGCGGGGCTGTGCCTTTATCCCTGAGAGAAAATCTTCAAGGGTTTAATACAGAAGTACAACATTGCTGTAGGTATCTAACTGGTGTTTAGTGGTACTTTAGAAGCTGATGGAAACAAGAGGAGTTTCTGTGGAAAACAGGCAGACTTTTATAGCCTTCAGAGTATTGATTAGGACATAAAACCATTTCTAATGCTCAGTGAGGGCAATGGAGAAATTCCAACATTGGATCATCGCTCCTTCCCACTACTGAAAGCCTAGATATGGACCCTGGACCTTCTCTGAAGAGTGGCAGGGCACCATGTCTGAGCTGCTGCTTTGCTGTGAAAATTTAACAGACAAATACATCTAAGCTATTGAACCATACAAGCTATACTGTATTCAAAGGAAGGAAACAATCAATCTACATTCAAATAATAAAATAAAGTTCATTTTCACATGTAATTTTTTAGCTAGATGTGCAATCTTGGAGTCTTTTTGCTGGACTGTGCTTTTAACCAGAATATACTAAATCCCAGTGTACAGGAAATACCATCTGTGCAAGTGATTCACTATTAGTTAATTAGGTGTGCTAGACTATTTTCCTTTCAGTGAATGGAGCTTGTATACTGGTATCTTCCATTGACACTAAATGGGGCTTACACATGCAAAATCCCTCTGGCATCGAGAGGGGAAAAAATCCTTTCACTTTCATAAATAATGGATGTGTAGGAAAATTAGCATTTCATGAAAAATTTTTAAAACTAGAATGAAGATATAATATAATTTCTATTCTATGTGTCCCAATTTGCCAGTGCATTGTGTGATCCAACACATAGGTCATATCCTGTGCATCTACTACATAATCACATCAAAAATTCTCTGTTATCTGCAGACTCAACTACTCACCTATGACCAATGTCCTCTACGATATTATGAAAGTAAAAGTGTCCGTCTTCTACCAGAGCACTGTGGCACTGGGTTAATTATTTTTGTGTATGAATATTTCTGTGATTTTATTTTTAAATTGAATTGTAAGAAACACCATTACTCTTCTACTATGAACTGTTTGTTTTTCTGTACCTGTTATGTGACATGCTTACTCACAAACAAATAATGATTTCTCTGCAGGCACAAATATAAGAAACTCTTGCCTATTTTATTTCAATAAACATTCATATGGAAAAAGCTATATGCCCAGATTATTGAGCATGCACACTGCACACTGTGTACAGCATATGAGGTAAAGATGCACCTATTCATGACATCAAACATTTCTACTCCTAGTCAGCTCATTTCATTCCAATGTTTTCCAGGGTGACCAAGATATGCAGAAACCACCACCCATATCAGCTCTACTCTACCCTAAACGTGGCTGCATTTGAATCACCCAGAGTTCTGCCACAAACCTTGGTGGAACACAGATTGCAGCCTGCTTCTTTTAGAACAAGATGCTGAAGATCTCACCTGAGCCAAAACTTCTCTATGAATTTGCCCATTGGAATTAGGAATAAAGAAGAAATAGCCCTGCAAACTCTCCTGAAAATCTCCAGACATGGCTCATGTGTGGTGGTGTGATATAAAAGGGCAAGAAATCATTCACATGTGAAGACAAGTGGGAAATGATTTTAGCAAGCCCACACACCAAGACACTGCTCTTCCCTTCTCAGGATTCAGTCTCAATCCCACAGCTTTAAAATCTTAAAGCAAAACCTACTAGTATGAGTTTCATGTTTCCAGTGGAATAGGAATTGCAACACCAGTGGGAAAACAAATTTTGAGAGTTGTGTTTTCGGGTTGTTCAATATTCTCAGCCCAAATTTTGCAATTTAGCTTTTTATATTTCCTCAGTGAGTAAATAGACATTTAGAGCAGCTAGATGCAAATTCTGCAGCCAGGCATACTTATAAAACAGTATTTTTGATCAAAAAGAAAACAAATTACTTATTAATTTATAAGCATAAACTCATCAAACACACAGAGGCAGATGGAAAAAGTTACAAATACATTAACCCATGCTCTTATTCCATAACTCCTACCATTGGAAATTCTGCTCAACTGTTCTTTTGGAGGACACATTTAAATTTTTTTTTTTTAATTCTACCTTTTAAATTGTACTTTATTCTATGTTTTTGGTGTTTGTAAGCTACAAACTTTGATACAAAACAAGGGTCATGATTATATTTTTTGATTCTTGATGTCATTGTTTGGCTTATATTTAAAATGAAAAAATGATTACTATTTTCTCAATGGATCAAACAAACATGCTGAAGTCAAAGGAGAAAAATAACATCCTTTCTGTGGTTGAGCAGTGTGACTCCAATTTCCTCCTTCCAGCTTTCTGCCTATGGGAGCATCTGTCAAGGCTGAGTCAGCACCTTCCCAGGAAAACCTCATAAACATGTTAGAAGACATTTCATTTTGTCATCTAGCTAGGCACACTGGACTAGTATGCAAATAAGACAGCAGAAGAACAGGACCACAGCAGCAGTGCTAATGCTTTAAGTGATCTTTCAGTGTAATTAGAATTTGTTTCATCACACTAATTTGACATGGCAAATTAGTGAAGCTAAGATAAGGGGGTTTAGTAGAGCCAGGGCACTGGTATGTACACAGAAACTTGTCACTAAGTCCATTTGCACATGGGAGTTTTGTAACATTGCAGAGAAGTGACAATTAGTAAAAGCTCTGGAAAATATCAGTTTGTTTTATTTTTAATCTGGGAACTTGATAGGTTATATTTTCTTTGGCTGCTCTCTTGCAATAGTGGTTTAGGGATCTTAGCCTCTTTGCTATTGAAAAATCTTTCGAGACTTAGGATAAGCTAACATGGTACTACAATTATACAAGTTTAGTCAAGTCTGGCCCAGTGGTACACAGCAACATGCTGTGCTAACACAGGGGAATTCAAGGGGCAACTCTGTGATTTCTGTTTCACAGAATGAGCTAGCTGTAAGCCAAGCCATTGTGAAAGCAAAACTGAGGATAGTGGCTGGTTTATTTTCTGCAACCTCCTGCCCTGGATCATGCAAGCTCAAGAGGGACCATGAACATGAAATGAAAACTGCTCCCAGCTGCTGCAAAGTAGTCCTGTAACTAAGAAGATTTTAAGGTTGGGTGGAACAGGCAGAAGTCTGGCAGAGGTCTGATGGAAGGCTAAGTTAAGGAAGAGGACTTGTCCAGTTTACAGCATTAATTAATCTTTAACTTCCCGATTAAAATGAAAATTTGGGAATGTTCTTAGTTTCCTAAATAATTTACCCCTAATATTACTGTAATTAGGATACCTGATCTTTGATGCCACACACTGTTCTTTTGGACCTGCTGAGATCCTGAGCCAACTGAGACTGGATGGCTGGAGATGTGATTCACTCTCTCAGCTGAATCACAAACCTCACACCATCCCCAAAAGATGCAGCTTCTGTTTGCATGTCACACTCCCGGAGGAAATAGGGTCAAAGGGGGTCTGCCCTGAAATGCAGTCTACAAATCTGAGACAGAATTCATATTCTGTGCTCCATTGTGTTTTAACTGATTCAGAATAATGTCTGTGGATATAATAATACAAGCTGCATATAAAATTTGCATCATATTATGAGATGCTAAGACAAGGCTTATTACTTGGAACTTCTAAGAATAAAGTAGTAGAGAAAGATGTATCTAGATAGGCATATTTAATCTGATTATACGTTCACTGATAGAATAGTGACCTATTCTTTCGATTATATACTTTGGATTGCTTCTATAATTTGACACAGTTCTGAGGATAATTTAAGTTACATTTAGGAAATGCTGAAGAAGCCAGTCTATTCCACAGTTAAAAGGAAAAGAAAATGGTACTGGAAACCAAAGCAAGTTTCAAGCCAGTGTGGAAATCCTCACCATGGAGCCTAAAGAGAATTCAGAAAGGAAGAAGAAGAATAGCCAAGACTGTAAGCTGCCCTTCAAATGAGGAGATATGCATTGGTATCTGCAAGTTTCACACATCTCAAAGTGGTAACATCTAAAACACAGGAACAGAATAGGCATCAGGCAATGTCAACCAAGGCAACCCCAGAGACTCTGGATATCAGATTAGAAGCAGTGTCTTCGGGAGGATAAGAACACCATATCTTTACAAACCCTGCAGTTTTTTGCATACAGTTAGAAGGTTACCTATATGTACACTCCAGGAAAAAGGCAAAGGAATTTCCCTACAGAGAAAACTAATTTCTCCCCTTGGAATCACCTTTTGGAACTTTTTTTGCTGAGAAATAGGTTTCATGCTCTATAAATCTGAAAAATGTAAGATGGGGAATCTCGTAAAACCTGCTCAGTAAAATTGCAGTCATGAGGTACAGACATGTGGAACAGAACTGAGAAAGAAAGCTGCTTTTCTGTTCACTCACATTCCAAGAAACCTTCTCGGGCTATCTATTATTTTATGAGGATTTTCAAGACCTATTTTTTTGTTGTTCATTTTTTGGTGTGTGTTTTGTTTTTATTTTTAATAGTTTCTTCTCATTATAGGAATCACTTCGTAAGGACACAAAACAGCATTTTGATTCTTCATTCCCAGAGAAGATTGGCCAAACAGGTACTAACACACAGAGGCAGACAGAATCTCTGTTATTTATGATAAAAATAAACTAATGTCACCTGCTTCTGAAGGTAATCAGATATTGCTCATATTTCAAAGCTCAAAAAGTTAATACTGTTTCAGAGATTTTTAAAAGAAACGCAATTACAATTAGAAGTTGAGATTATGGCAGAAAATATTCATTACAATACAAGCCGTAAAAATGCCTTTTTTAAAGACAGAGGAAAGGCCATTCTGTAGGGAATATTTAATGGCTAGTGGGAGGGTTAAATAAACAAATGATAATAACACCAATCAAACCTCTTTGCTTAAAGCCTGCAGAGTCAATCTGCTTCTGACTGTGGAGATACCAACCAGCAAAGGCAAACTAATTAGACACAGTCAAACACTTAGGCAATCACACCTTGTGAATGTAAGCGTCTTCCTGTCATTTGGCAAGTCTCTCAGCTGCCTCTGAGCGTGAGACAACAAATCCCCTGCAAACAAGTTCTTCACTCTCCCTGTTAGTGAGATCTAACAGAGCACAATGGCTGGAGGTGAAAGGTGGCAGTCTAGTCAGGTAATGACATCGGCTTGAACAGCCCACATTAAAATAGTGGCACTTGTTTAGACTAGCCTATTTGCACCTACCTGCAGAGGGCCTTTTTAATGTAATTATTAGCCTCGGCAGCCCTGCTTAGGATTTGAAAATATCATTCATTTTCATCTTGCTTCAGCTACCGCTGCTATCTCCTATTCAATCTCAGTCACCTCATCTCCTCACAAGTGTAGAAACAGAAGCAGATGAGAAGAGTTGAATTAACAAGAAACAAGTTGGCAGGTGAGCTGCGTGACACAACAGTAAAAAAAAAAAGTTAAAAGATTTGACAATATATTCTAATCACTACCTGACTTTAGCAGAGCTGCAGGCATGGAAATAGCTTCCTGGGGAAAACAGAAAAGACAGCAGGAGAATGGTCTAAAACCCAAGGGCAGGAACCAATCCTTATGAGCATTAGAACAAACATGTAATTACTGTCTTTCAAAGAAGTCTTATTTTCTCAGGAGTTAACTATTCACTATAGACAAAATATGACAAGACATACAGCCTAAGGAATGCAGTAAGTAACCACCACCCAGTTCTAGCCTGACATACCCACACAGAGCTGACTGCAGGAGCCCATAGGAAGGAACGGTGTAGCCACAGGGCAAAACCTTCATCCAGTTTTCCAATGAGAATCCATGTTGCACGAGAGAGGTGAAGCGAGTTACTTTCCTGTGTGTTCATTCACAAAAGGTCCAGAGAAGCTTTCTCAGGGTACTTCAGTATGTGAATCCAGCACTTGCCAGATGAGTGAGGCAGGATGCATTTGGAAAGTACTTCAGCAGCATTTCACCAGTGACAAAAAAGCTGGGGAAAAGAGGGACTGGTCCAAGTAGGGAAGTTGTAATATCCATTTCCTCTTGCCAGGGAAGCACAGATCCATGAAGCATGGGATCGTTGCTCTGGGAAGTTCTACAAAAACCAAAACTGGATGAAAGACACATGGAGGAGGAAAAAGAATAATTTCTGTTTCCTTTGTAAAGAGGAATTTCAACCTATTTTAAGGTGACGTCAACAAGGAATAAGTTATTTAGTTATTACCTTGTGTAGCAACAGTCTCCTCACAGAAAGGACATCTTGTTTACAAGATCAGTGCTAATTTCTGATCAAGACAAGGCTCTCAAATAGCCTGTATGGAAGGTTTGCTCAGTGTGATATTTTGCTTTTTAGTAGAAGTACTTCGGGTTCTATTCTTTACCTTGCAAATGTATCGTAAGTTGTACCAGTGAAGAAAATTTCTCTATCTTTGTGCTGTCAAGGTATTCAGTTTAATTTCTCCAGCACACAGTGATTTCACAGAAGCCTGTTGGAGAGTAGGTTACCATCTTAATTGGTGCCACTGCCCAGCTTCCTGTGCTGAAGGAGTGCCAGAGAGTCATAGCATGTCCCAAGCATTGCTGATACCTACTCTGTAGTTTTTCCTCCATCTGGCTATGACGAATGAGGGTCCTTTAGCTACACTTGTTCTGTAAACTGATATTATGCATCTGACCTAAAATGACAGCTGGAATCAGGGCCACACTTAGAGATAATCATGCCCAACACAAAAATATAAGTGAGTTCTGGAGGGTGCCAGCCCTGGGTCAGTCTCAGCTTATTTGTCAATCTGCCAGTTCACTGCTCCTCAGTGCTGTCTTCCCCGAGTAGCAGAAGGCACTGCTTTCAGGGGCAGTAAACTCTGAACGTTGAGAGAGAAGCAGTTGGCAGGAGTCCTTATGACAGGGGTGGGAAAAACAAGACAGGTAGCCAGATGGATCTGGTGCAGCCCAAGGCAAGTGCTGAAGCAAAGGGGTGAATCAGAATCAAAAGGTTATCATACCATGATGGGAATCTCTGATTATAGTGACACTGCATAGGCGAATTACGCATTCTGCAAGCTCTTATCAGTGCTCTGGTCCTACCGCAGTGTCTTGGGCAAATCTTTTTCTGTAGTGACATTCTAAGGCATTTTATATTGCTACCTACATCAGTTTGTCTCTGATCAGCCCATCCTCCCTTTTCCACTTGGTCTCAATTTGGTACTTGAGGGGGGTTATTAGTTAGTATACACTGATCCTCTGGGCTCTATTAATTTGCTCTCAAACATTTATACCACTTCATCAGAAACTAGGATTTATACAAACTAAATTTATTGACTAGTAAAGCAGCTCATTTTGCAGACAGAAGCATAAACTCTCATCAGACTATCTGATAGAAAGTGGGGAAAATGGGAAAGCTCTCCAACCATCATATCGTTAAGCTAGTTATGATACCCTGGCACATCACAGCTACTGTTACCACAACATGCCTATTGAAAAAAGTTTTAAATGAACTTAAGAAATTCAGTTTGAAATTTTCAAGACTAAGAGGCTGAAAATAATTCATTTGGTCTGGATAAATTATTCAGTGCTATTGCACCACTAATACTTGTTTATTTATACTTATTTATACATATACACAAACACACCCACCCCAACACACTGTTACTTAGCTTAATATTTTAATTGTATAAAATATTAAGTGATGAATACAGTATTATCTTGCATATAATACGACCTTATTTTTCAAGCAAAGGTGACAGGATATTGAAGCATCAGTCTGTGTGTGAACCTCTGTAATGACACGCCACATCATGAGAAGCAGCTTCCTCATGGTATTGAAATAGCCTTTGCTCACACAAACCTGTCAAAATAAGGATGTGACTGATCCCTGTACATGTAACTATATTCCTCATGATATTGTACCTCATTTTTCAGCAGATTTCATACTGCACTTCGAGGGTCCTCACTTGCAGGTTCAGGAGTAGAGGACAGGCTAAAGGACACCTGCCCTTTTGGAAGGCCAGAGACAAAAGCATTAAAATTACTATTATCTGCAAAATGGAAGACACACTGTTTTAATCCCTTTGGCCACAGGACTGAAGCAGGAGTACTGGAGAAAATCAAGGAAGCAGGATTTTGTCACAGTTGTTCATCGATACTCTTCCCACATTTCCCTTCAGTCATCAGACCTGAATAAAGACAGAAGGGATATTCATGGAACAACTAACTTCCTCAGACAACAGACATCTCCTGGACCTGGCACCAGCTGTAGGGATGCCCAAACAATTTTTTGTCCCTTTCCTTTTCTTTCAAATAGTGTTTTAAAGAAAACCACATTCAAAGAGGGAAACATTTCCACAAAAAGGAGCAAGCGAGGAGATGGCTCAAAAGAGACCTGAGGCAAATTAAAGCCCAATTTAACTTTTGCTCAATAACTTCACTTTATTTGGATGAATCATTTATGTGGTGAAAAACTTCAGCTTACTACACTAGAAAACTCAATTAATAGCCAAAGTGCTGAGAGAATAGGGAAGGAGAAGCATGGAGGCAGAACTCCAGCTGCCAAGTTAAGAAGCAGAAATAAAAGCCTCTTGACACAGAGCATTAGAAACATTGAAGAGGAAATAGGAAGAGTTCCTATGCCCCTGTCCACAGCAGGAAGAATGCTTACACAGGGGAGTTGATGGATGATGAGAGAGAATAAATCCAGGTGCAGGACTCAGGAATAACTTGTACCACACTATGCCATTGCAGGTCGACCCCAAATAACCAGCCAAAGGCCACAGGGGAAGCTTGAAGTGGAGCAGGGACAAGATTGTCAGGGCCTCAGCTACCCCACTAGCACAGTCATCATCCTCCCTGCCTTCACTGATAGGTCAACAAGAGGGTTTCCCTGAACGTTCCTTGGATTATGGAAAGGATACTTTATCTTGGCTTGGAGATATACAGTTCCTCAGTGCCACTGGCATAAGAACTGGATGTTTCTTAGGGGCTGCTCTGTCTCTGCCCTCTAGGCAGAAGGTACCAGGAGTATTCAGAACAAAAGCAAATCACAGCCTTGCCTTTACTACCTAGAGATGAGAAGACAGAAACAATCTCCAGCCTTTTTCACATTACCCACTGCTTTTGTTTTGGATCTGTAACTACACAAATTTTTCTTAAATACACAGAAAAGTAAGTCGCATTTAGCACAGTATCAGGCAACTTCTCAGTCATGGAGAATCCATCCCATCAAATTGTGAGAAGCCAGTTGTGGGGCAGGAAGTGTTTGTGAATTACAGCTTTTTTCAAAAGGAACAGAGATAATGAGCACTTCTGTTGTCCAGCAAACTTGAACTTAGCAGCAGAAACAAAATTCTTAACTAAATTTTTCTGCTAGCTCACTTGTTCGCTTATTAAATGTAGAGGAAGGAATATTACGTTCAAGTGGTAGCAACAGAAAAAGGAAAGTTGAATGATAGCTTGATTCCTGTGGTCTCTCAGGTTTTATCACACTGGAATATGTTTAACCCTTAAAAATCTGGTCACTTCTCATCAGTGGTAGGAAAATTGCTTTGTTAGAAAGAGAAAAATGCACTGGTGCATATGGTATATCATTAGTAAGTCTCACACCCCATAATAGGAACATTTGTACACAAATGTGTTTTTTGGGATCTAGCCAAGAGCAGAGCACCCTGTGAATCATAATGCACAGCTAATCTGTTATTTTTGGTAAATTTGGCACTCAGAGTTAATAGAACTAATTTGTTCCCAAAAAGCTAAATCACTTATCGCTTCTTTGGAGGTGCTAAGTGGATCTAGAACTTCAGGATGCTGCCAATAAAAATGAAAGAAGCACAAAGCTGCCTATTAATTTGTGCTCCTCTCTACTTCTGTTTAGAACAAAGGTAAGATGTATGAGATGCTCTGACAGGCAGGGAAATTCATTACAGGAAGCAACAGTGCAATTTAACTGTGCTCCAGGGCTGATGATGGTTGCCTGAGGTAGGTGACCACAAAGAAAATAGACTATTATTTTTGGGAAACATCCAATTAAACAGCTAGACCCAAAGTGAAAAGCCCCGAAAAGATGTTGAATTGCCCATATCCTAAGCATGGGAGATGTGGAGCTTCAGTTCAACCTGCTACAGACTGCTTATAAATTCAGATCTGAAATAGTATTTCACATCCTTATGAAACAAAGGTATTCAATTCAAATTGAAATTGAAGGGGAAGCTGGGAGGTTAATATGAGGTTTTGGTTTGGGAATGTCTCTGGTGGCAGAAAAAAGTCTAATTATTTTCCACTTAGAGAGTGTCTCCAACCCACAAAGTCATTGCCACAGGTGTATTTCCTATGGGAAATTCCCCTTAACTCCTCCTTTCAGGGGGAAGTTGTCATTAATGCCCTTGCTATGTCGAGCAAAGGAGCTGCATATGGATGTGCAAAAGATACACACTGAAGTTTCCACTTTAATATCCAATGAAAAATGTATTTGGGTAGGGAACTCTAGTTTTGAGTGTCTAGCAATTGTCTGCATTAACCAACCAGCCTAAGTGAAGTGCACTGAATAGGAAATGAGAGTAAAGCAAAAGTTAGAGCTATGCCAAACTACCTGAGTGTAATGTGGATAGCAGTGAACTGTGACTCATGTCATGTTGTGTTATGTAGCGTCAAATCACTGTACAGTGTGACACAACGTAAGCAACATGAGTGGCGTGAATGTGACACAGCACAGCCTTTTTTCCTCTCTCCCTCTCTTTTCTTTTTTTTTTTTTTTAAGAGCATTTTACTTTTAATCAGATAGCTGCTGTCAATTCAGATAACAGCTACCTGACCCAAATTTTCAGCTGACTGAAGTGGACGAATACTGAAGTATGGACTTTTTATTATGGAAAGTTAACATTCCAGATTAGCTTGGCATGTAAAAATACTCCTGTCTCATTCTCTTCCCCCACATCTGCTTCTTCCTCTCATAGCAGCAGTTATGTTTTCTTACTGATTCCAAATCAATAATTTCATTTCTATATTACAAATCTTAAAACAATACTGGCAAAAGAAGTATACTGGAATTTTACTTACTGATGTTTAATTATTAATGTAGGCTTCTTTAAACATATTTGGCTCTCTGAAACAGCTCTTTAGAGCTGTGTTCCATTTCTTATTGCTTACCTATTCTGTTTGTTCTCTGCCTCCCTGATCCTTTTCGATTTTCTGCAGGTTAGCAAGTGCTGCATTGTCTGCTTTTGAAATGTGTCTTTAGGCATGCTTTTGTTTGACAAGGAATGCCAAGGCTGAGCTGACAAAGTCTGTTTGAAAATCTTTTTCCAGGTATACAAGATCAGTAAGTCTGTTCAATGTATTCTGTGATTAGTATTTTTCTTCAGATATTTATATCAACATTTCAGGTTTAGTGAAAGATGTTTTCTGAGCATACCTGTCAGTGGGAAACCTACTAAAGGTAAGTAACAGTATCATTTATATATTCAAATGTATAAATATATTTATGGTAAATAGTTGACATCTCTCTCCATATAACTTAAAAGAAAATATACCTTTAACAAGCACTCAGCCACTGTTCTTTTCACAGGTTGAAACAAATATCAGCGTACGAAAGCTGTCTTTTAGGTATTTTGGCTCTAGCTCTTTACAACCAGGATCATATTAAACATAATATTTAGATTTCTGCACCCTTTCCCCTGCAGGGGCAGGGGCACTGGGGATAATATTTGTCCTATAAGGCAAACTTTCAGGTGAAAAAAGCATTTATATATTCTGACACTGCACATTCATTAATTCCAAATAGGATTTGTTGCTGATTGTATTGGGTTTTTTTTTAAACTGAAGACACATGTTTTGCCTTTTGCCTCCCCAGTTGCAACAGAGACCACCTCCCCAACAAAACAATTTGGTGAAAGCTGTACCCAAAGCCTACCTAGAAGAGGCAAATTGAACAAAGGTGGCACAATTAAAATATGTAGATCCCTCTTTTAGCAACACATCTCCTATTTGCCATGGGATACAATGGGCTCAAGAGGCAACATTCCATGCTAATGACTAGAGAATTTTGTGAACCCTTGGAAAAGAAGTACAACAGCCCCAAAATCTTACATTTTATTCCTAACCTCCATAGAGCTGCAATCACATAATTCTATTGTCACTCTGATTAAGGCTGGAGCCTGATACACACTGTCTTTTCATGAGGACATAGGAACAAATGACTCCCATATACCAGGTAGTGCTGGGATTTTCCAGGTGGTGTTAGGATCCCAGGCATTTCTCTGTGAGCCCTAAATGAAAGTCTGTGTAGAAGATTTGACACCACATTCCAGTGAGTTAGCAAGAATATGAACTGAAGGCTGAACATGAACCTCGCTGAAGAACATAAGTTTTCATGTAGAACTGAATTTTCCTTCTGATGACCACAGCAAATACTTGTTGGAAAGCAGAAGACAAATAAGGGGTTTGTGAATCTCTCCTATGGTGAGATTAGTTCCTCTCATGTCTACAAGGCTGTAAAAATTCTTCAACAAGAAAAAATTCTCACATTCCTGTGATTGGAAGTCTAGGTGTTGGAAGTGTTAAACTCTTAACTGTAAAATAAGCTATACTTTGTTTTATAGATCTTTTTGTTTGTATCTTTGTTTTTCAGAGAGGACTAAACCAAGCACCTAAATTTTAACGTGACAATCAAAATGCAGACTCCAATTTTGTAACCTTAACCTAAAGTTGCTTTACTGTAATTGCATTTTAAGATTCTCTTCTCCATTAATAAAGTTCACATTTACACAACCTATATCTCCATCAGGCAATAAGCAAATAGATTTCTATCTCAACTGGGTGTATTAAAATTCCACTGTCCTCTCTCTTTTTTTCCATATACCACTAAATTTTAAAACAACATCAAGATAATAATAGGCAGCCCAATCCTACCAAGGCATGACCTTGTCAAATTATGATCAAAAGAGATGAGCATGCACACTCCATGTTTTTTCCCAAAGGGCATGGTACAGAGCTGAGAAAGACCATCAGAGGCAAGATTGGAAGCTAGAAAATATGTGTCACTTAAAAAATATATTTTACTTTCACTTAATTTCAACTATATTAATGTTAATAGCAAGACAAATCTGTGGATCTAAGAATCCATTGCACATTCCTTGCCCAAAGAAAGAAATAATAGAAAATGTTTGGGTTTTATGTAAATAAAACCTATAAATATTCTAACAGTTTTCTGATACAGCAAAAGTACTAAGCTAGTGCATTTGAAACTAGAAAAGAAGAACAATTGATCTTAACTTTGAAACATGCAAAACTATTTGCCTCATGATCTTTTGCCATAGAAAAGGAAGATAGTCAATTCACATGTAAGAAGTTGATCTTGTTTAAAAGGTGCTTGGCTCTCTAATTACACGAGAAGTACCTTTCTTTAATAATTCATTAGAAATATGGGGGGGTAAGATAAAGTTGAAAAATACCCACCATGTAAACTACTGAACTGCTCCCTTACAAATTAAAAGCTGAAATTCTTTGACTGTCTCATTTTCTATCAGAACACAAGAAAGGAATATTTTAGTTGGTTCTCACCCTCCAGGCAAAGTAGTATAAAACCTCTGGCCTGATTCCAACCCCATTATCAAAGGACCACTCACCTAATCTAAAAAAGCAGCTCTTCATCAATTTATCATTAACAAGAGCATTACAATATAATGTAGGAAAACGGCTTTTCACCAGGGATTCTGTTAATGGGAGTCTAGAGCCACATAACAAGCATGGCAGAAGATATTCCACAGTAGGTGAAGATAATATACATATAATCTACACAAAGAATACTGCAAATAACTTCTCTGTTGCTGATGAGCTTGCTCAAATACTTTTTTTTAAAATTTAATTTTAAAAGTTGAAGTCTTGTTGAATTCTACAGCAACATACATTAATGCAAAATAATTAGCTGCTGACTCCCTACGAAAATATTTTATACAATATATTTGGCATCAGTGAAAGTGTGACTCTGGTAGGTTTTTGTGGAGTTTCACTAGTGTTGATTCCTGTTCACTGTCTATCCCACTACCTCTAACCTCAGGAGTTCAAAAATCACAAGCCAAACATCCAAAATTCAGATTAGTTAAGATGTCACAAAAAACCATGAAAGAGATCTTTGACTTTTTATTCTCTTTGTGAGGATTAGGAATTTTCTTCTCAATCTAAATCCATAGTCCATGAGGTAAATACACTGTTCTAGAATGTTTAAACACAAGTTGAATTTGGACATACTTCTATGAATTCTGTAGCTGAAACTTTCAGGCAAATGTTGGTACTGTCAGGCAAGCCACAATATCACAACTGATGAGTCTCATGCCAGTAGCTGGGCTGTACCACTCCTGGTCATTAATGTCACATCACTGCTCTGCTGCATCCCACAGGAGGAAAAAGTTAAGCCAGTCTAGAGCAGGTAAATAACTTTTTTTATGCAGCTCACCAAAGCCTCCAATACAGAGTTAACAACATATTTTTGAGCTGAGATCAGCTTGGAGACAAAAGATGACATCCATTCCAGCCTGAAACCTACCATGTAAAGTTAACCCATCAATGATGCTTGAAGGAAGAGAAGCAGCAGAATGAGCTTGTACCAGATCAGCACTTTGCATGAGGCTGCAGGTTTTTGGGGACCTTTGGCAGGATCCATGAGACTCACTATATCCTATGGCCTCATTTGAACTCAAAACAATAAAGAATATGGAGAGAGCACACTGGAGTTTCACAACAAAACCAGAAAAAACTCACACTATCTGTAATTCTAAAATAACTTCATCTTAAGAGACACAGGCATTGGTATACTTGTAATACGATGTTTCCCTAGCATACAGGTTTATTAAACTGTAATACTCCAAGATACTTAAAAACAGTATTTTAGATTTACTTGGTGTAAATGAACTATTTTCCACCAACTGTAAGAAATTAATCTATTATAGGCCATACAAAAAGTTCCTGTGCTTAAGTGAAAGTAAAATAAATTATGGCGGAAAAAAAGCCACAAAATTTATTTCCCTTCAGTAAATGATTAGGTGTGATGAAATAGTGAACCACGTGACACTTCCATCACTTCAAATCAGATCTAGGAGTGAAGTAATGGATCCTGCAAAAAATACCAAGTGTTGCTATACATAACAGTTCATCTGAGCAGCAACGCAGGTCACAGCAAACACTTCACCCCAGTGCTCTGGCTTACTGTGCAGGGCTCCCTGCAGAGCGG
Organism: Picathartes gymnocephalus; assembly: GCA_013390045.1. Taxonomy (NCBI): domain Eukaryota; kingdom Metazoa; phylum Chordata; class Aves; order Passeriformes; family Picathartidae; genus Picathartes; species Picathartes gymnocephalus. Next base: position 291,457 of record WEKY01027596.1, read on the forward strand.
AGACGAGTTCAAGGTCACTACCCTGAAATTTGAAGTGCGCTGCAGGACTGGCCCCACCTACCTGAGAGACCTCCTTTCCCTTCTCTGATCACAAGCTCCCATGACAGCTGCATTTCTCCAAACAGTGAACCTGCCAGCCAAACAGGCAAGATGCTCCTGAGTGGAGGAGATGACTTTTGGAGAAGCTGGATATGGACTATGGACCTTCTTCCCTGAGGAGACAAAAATAAGCTCACTTGTAAACTTCAGTGTAAACCTCATCTTTGCAGCTGAACAGCCCTCAATAACATCTTCAAACAAAGAGAAATTCTACAAAATAATCAAATTCTTTCCCTGACAGGTTGGAGACAGAGGGAAGTGCTTCATACAGAAAGACACATTCACACACACACACTGCTCTTAGTAACAGAAAGTGTTTTGATATTACAGTGCATGAGGGTACGTACACAACAGCATACTGAGACCAAACAATGCAGCTACAGTGATATTTCAGGAACAGGATTAGGAGACGTACTACACAGCATCAAATATGTAATGAAGTGCTCACACAGATATTTGATGTTCTTGCCTGTTGGCCTCTATGTGTTGCCAAAGGAACTGGTATCCTGACACAGCTTAAACACAAAAGTGACAATCTTTCTTAAAATATTTTGAGCACCATTGTACAGGGGATACTCCCTTCCAAAGCAGCTGGTGGTTTCTGCTAACAAGTTTTGTTTGAAAATAGCTTCTTATAACCTGGCAGGTACTTTCCTTTTGCTTATCTCCCTTCAAATGAGGAAGAACAAGACCAGAATGGGTGTGCATACCCAAAACTATGTCCTGTGAGTATTTTCAAGATTTTCCCCCTCCCTTACTCTGACCCAAGACAAAGTGGCAAAACTGGAAAAACGGGCACAAGGGCCATGCACACCAAAACCAATTATGCCAGTAGAAACTTTCCACTTTGATACTTTCAAAAAATTTGATTTTTATATCAATTTTTGAAAAAATGCATTTTGTAATCCTAATCATTAGATATTTGAAACCAGACAAGTGATTATACCCTGTTTAAAACATATCAAATCAGAATACTTAAACCTCAGAAAGAACCATCCAAGAATTTATTGGCATTTATTCCTTACTATTAAATGCTTTAATTTCAAGGAACTGACACCCTCCAGGGAAAAGTCTACTTTGCCAGAAAATTCCCAACCAAATCCAAAAAAGATCATCCTTCTGAAAGGTCTCAAGAAAAAGTTCTGAGTGTTTTTCCCTGAGGGATTGTTCTGTTAACAGTGGACATTAATTTCCACATGTGACAAAGTCAGGTCAAACCCCTCAAGAAGATCCACAAAGGACTTCCCTCTGCATATCACCGTGGAGCCCCCTGCCTGCATCCCACTCCAGCCAGGTGTGGGGAAATGCACAGATTGCAGCACCATTACAGGAAAAGGCTGATTTCAGAAAACACAGTGTCTGTACCAGTTAGATAAGGTATCTGACCAGGAAACCACAACAGCAAAGGAGGAGAACCAGGCTGAGAAGCTATAGGAGCAGCAGAAGGAGATGGGGATAAAGGTTACTGAAGGTCAAGTACAGCTGGCGCATCGCTGCTGGCACGAAATTGCTGCTGCATTCCAGGAAATCATTCCCTCTCATCTTCCTGAGCCTGTCACATCCTATTTCACTTACTGGTTCCTTTTCAAGGTGTTCGTCTTATTTGTCTCCTTGGGTTTGCTGTTTATCTCCATTTATTCTCAGCATAATTTGAGGCTCGTTGTCTGAATTCTGTGACTGGTGGGCAGGTGGGGGAGAGTTAACCTGTGTAATGATTTAGAGAATCTACGTGGGAAGGAGAGAGAACAAGATGAGTAGAAGTGATTACAGCAGGAGTTGTGATGGGAATATCATTTCAGCAGAGTGAGCAGTGGGGGCCCAGCTGGCCTGTGTCTCGTCATTTTTGCAGAGAAAACTGAAGGAGCCGTGTTACTCTGTGTGAGCTGTGTCCGGGAGCTATAAAATTACCTACTGATGAATAAGCTGCAAAGTTGTCTGAAATAAAGTTTAGGAAGCACTAACATACCTCACACAATTCCAGCTTTATGGTAATGTACATGAGATAATTAGCACCAATGGGTAAGAGGCACGAATACTCATACATCGAAAGCAAAGCATTAGCATATATTCAGGAGATTACAGTTAAATTTACCATGAGCTACCTGTCTCTGCTGGAACAGTTCTTACGGCAGGAATCTTGGTCCTCTTTGGAAAAGAAAAAGATATTAGGACTTTACATTTGGCTTGCAGGGGGTTCTTCTGAATAAACCAAAACTTGCTATTCACAAATGAGTTGTGGAACCCCCCCCAGTCACGAGCCTGGGCCTGCAGAGTGCTGGGCCAGGGCTGTGGGGTGGCCACTGGGAAGAACGGCTGGGGCTGCCCTGTGCTGGGCACAGATGGTCCCAGCCAGCTCAAACCAACCCACTGCAGGGCAGGGTGAGCCCCCCAGCCATGCATAGGGCACCTCTGGGAAAACAGATCTAAGGGAAGGGCAGAAAACGCCAGGTGGAGAAAAGAGGAGGGAACACCAAGGTCAGAGGAAGAGGTGCTCCACAGCAAAGCAGACTCCTCCTGCAGCCCATGGCAAACCCCATCCTGGAGCAGATGAACATTCCTGACAGGAATGCAGCCCCCAGAGTCCACTCTGGAGCAGAAGAAAGGGGCAAGGAGGAAGGAAAAGCAGAGAACTGTGATGAACTAATTGCAAGCTCCAGCCCCACTCCACCATTCAGGGAGGTTGTAGAGAAATCTGGAGTGAAGTTGAACCTGAGAAAGGGGAGACAAAAGGCGTTTTAATGTTTGTTTTTCTGTTTCTCACTGCTTTAACTAGCAATAAATCGGTTTTCCCCCAAGCTGAGTCAAATATTTGGGAGAGACTGTCTCCTACCTTCCTCTGAGCTTGGGAAACTACATCTACATCTTCACTTCAGGACAAGTGCAGATGGATCTGGAGTAACCTGCCTTCTCCAGAAGTAAGACTTGAAGTCAGCTCATCAGTTGTGCCTTGCATCTGCAACAGGAGTTAAGTTCCTTTGAACTATACTCAGCCACATCTTGCATTCATAACACAGCTTCTGCCTCCTCTTGACATCCTGCCCTGGGTGAAGAAGTATCTTCTATGGACCTAGTCATGGTTATAATATCTTTAAATTTTGGCAATATGACAATATGTGCACTGTGCAGGTTTTTAGTCCTGTTGCTAGCAGTTTATCAGACAACTGAGTAAAAGATATTCTATGCTCTGAATCTCCTGGGTAATGACTTAATTACATTAAACTTGTTTCCTGGATGTCTCATCCATTGTTATGCTTGCAAAACAATTCACATTAAGAATGCTCTGTTTTTACAACCTTGCCCAAGTGTAATTCTTTTAATTTCTTCATCTATTTCTTCTGGGAAGTTTAAGAAAATATCTTTAAGTTACTGTTGAATTAAGGAGAAAATAATCCTCTACTTGTTCAAAGAAGAAAACCCCAGAACATCAAACCACACTTTTTCATCTGTGCAGTCCTAGAAATAATGCTGAGGGTTTATCATTTCATGTATATTGCAAAACCTAAGTAAAAACCACTTGCATCTTCTGAGGACAAAAATGAGAAGGAAAAAGATGAATAAGAAATGCTACCAGGAAAAGACAGAAAACTAAGTGTAAATGGAGGTAAGCTACAGCTAAAGTGGCTGTAATGTTACTCACGGATGGAATACTTGCACATACTCTGATATATAAAATCTGCAATTAAATTTTAAAAGAAATTCCTAAACCAAGGATTTGGTCCATCTAAGAAGGAGAAAGATATTGAGATTTAAGGACTCTACTGTTATCTTGGAATTCCTTTTTTCTTCAAGAGTCATTGAAAATGTCTGTCTGTTTCATACACTAATGCTGCTCATGTTGCTACAAGACTATTTGCAGATGATATTTTAAAAAGGACACATAAAGAAAAGCATTTTTGAGGGACAAATCTTGTTTCTGCTCACATACCCAGACTCAGATTAAGCTGTTCTTTTATTCAGAGCATAGAAGTGGAAACCTAAATTTAAAGTAAGATGTCAGTATTTCTTTGTGACATGGCTGGGATACACCACCAGGAGTTAGGAAATTGAAGATGTCATGTATTTTACAGTGAGGAACACATCTGTACCTGCTTAAAACCTACATACCAGTCACAACAGGATCTGGCAGAAATAAAATAATCAGGGTCAGAAGCAGAAAAGTAGGTTCTGGATAAATCCAGACAGAATGACCTCCCAAGAATACCCTCCTTCCAAGGTACTTGGGAAACACAAGAATAAAGCTGAGAGTTGTGTTTCCTACAGATATAACTATATAGAGCCAAGCAACCCAGTGAGAAAGATAGGCAGAAAGATCTATTCCAGAGTAGACTCCAGTAGAGTTTCCAATAGACTGGAGATTAAAAAACTAGTATGAGAGATGGAGGAGGCCCCATTGTTGATCTAGCAAAATAGCTTCTGTCCTCTTCATTTTTTAAGGTTTTGGGATATCTTAAGACAGACCGGGAAATGCAATTGCCATCCAGGCTCTTTACACTACCAGGATGAAACTGTGCGAGTGAGAGATTTAGAAACACCTAATTGAGGTGCCTTGGAGGGAAGGAAAAGGCTGTAGGGAGTATGGTAGGAGACAAAGAATTGGATACTTACATTCATTTTATAGTTTGCACTCCTCCTCTGGCCAGGAACACAGGAAAAAGAGTAACAAAGAGTGACAACATATTTTCTGTGTTATTTAAAATATTATGAATGCAGAAATTGAAATGTTTTCTTACTTTGATTCATTCAGTTGCACCTGTTTAGATAGAGAGGAAATACAAACCAAACATGAGCATTCATTCTTATTTGCATGACTATAAGTGTGAATTGAGAAAATTCAGCTTTTCTGAGAGGACAGCTGCCCCTTGCTTTCCTGATCACCGTGCATTAACATTCTGTTACACACGGAACTGCTGAGGATGCTGCTGAAACAACATTTGCTTCTTTCCAGAACAGAGAAGTTTGCTCGAGGTCTGTGTATATTGACTTTCTGAACACTAAAGTTATATACATCACTTCGCTGTTTATATGCAACATTTATCCCATTTTGTTTGCTCTTGTATTTTTTATCTCAATAGAAAAACATTACAGATCTACAGAATGTCTTTTTCAAACACCTTTAGTACCTACATTAACTGAATTTTCTTACTTAGAAACAAGAACACTTCAGGAACTACAGTACAATTACAAACAAATGTATATGCAGGAGGTCCTGGAAACAGAGGTTAGGCAAGGCTTGAGTATGAGATATGACACCAAACCAGAAATGGGATTCCAATACAGGCTTGGTACCAGGAAAATCTAAGCAAGCACAGCTTTGCAAAAGAACAGAAACTTGGTTGCTTCAGAACAAGTGCTTTACATGAAGCTGCTGGAGAACAATGACCATGGAAAAGCTAAGCCCAGTTTACTTCAGATTTAAACAGACTTCATAGAACCATTCCTGACATCTGTTTGGTCATGTTTCAGGTTTGGCTGTGAAAGTTTTGCAGAATCTTAAAAAACCCCAGCCAAACACATCACAACATCCTCCCTCCAATCTACATTTTATAATAGAACACAGTCTTTACAGATTCAATAAATTATTCATGGAGAAGGCAATATTACTATTAGACCCTGGGGTCTTGGGCTCCCTGCATGTAAAAGATCTAACTCTACACAATCAATCCAGTAGGATAACTCTTATACTCTACTTAACCCAGATTGCCTAACAGGGTTTGAAAATGGATTAGTGGATGATGAGCTCGTTTTAAAAGCAATATTATCTCCCTGAAAAGCAATATTATCTCCCTGAAAAGCAGAGGATAATTCCTACTAGCCATTTTAAGAAATAAAATGATCCTAGATTTGAAAGAAATTTTGCACATATTCTCTTAACTAGCTAGACATTGACACATGCAATGACGGGAGACATGGCAGAAGCTAAGCATCAAAATAGGCATCAATCAAAAAATGAACACTAAGCAATAGTTGTCTTACACTCTTAGAATAGAAAGAATGTAGATTGACAAGTAGGTATCAAAACTGGCTTATTATTACAAATTCTCTGAATATCCTCTGTGAAGGGGCAAGCAAGATTTCTGGAGTGGCTACAATTCTTCATCATTACAGCAACTCCCATGATTAATACTGATATACTGAGGATATGCTAACACATTTCTAATTACAGAGAGAAGAATAAAGCTGAATGCATTCTAGGGACCAAATGGTTCATTGCTCTCTATTTTTGGCTACTACCAAACATCCAAAATAACCCAGCAGAATTTACTATCTATAGTGATGGTTTCAATTTTTATTTTTCACAAAAACCTCTGCTTGCTATCAAAGCACTATGCTGTGGTCATTTTTTATTTTGCACTTGTTGAGATAGCTCTGCTTCCCTTGCATGCATGCATTTTGTTTGTACATAATATTCCCTTGAAATAGAGAAAATAGCTGAAAGTAGCTCCGGGTTGGATTGGACACAGAAAGGAAAAAGCAGAGGGAGGCTTACCTCTACATGAAGACATCAAGATTTCAGACAGAGAAAAGAGACATATTCTGAACTTCCTGCAGAATCACAGCACCGTTTATATTAGAAAAGACCTTTAAGAACATTGAGTCCAACCATTAACCCAGCACTGCCAAGTTCATCACTGAATCATGTCGCTAAGTGTCACGTCTATGAGTCCTTTGAATCCCTTCTGGGTTGGTGACTCCACCACTTCCCTGGGCAGACTGTTCTAATGCTTGACAGACCTTTCTTTGAAGATCTTTTTCCTAATGTGCATCTTCTGAAAATAGTTCATATTCTGAATATCAAATCTTCCCAGCAAACTGTTCATAGGCAAGCCCTAGGCTGAAAGATGTTCGCATAAAACATTAGTTGAATAAATTCAAACTAACATATTTCTGAATCCACTAGAGCAATTTGTAAGAACAGAATCTACCACTGGCATACATGGTCACTCCAGGATTCTGTGAAAGCAGACAGAACTCCAGAACCAACAGCATTTTACAGTGTTGTGAATATATCTCTCTTGTTAACAAAATGGCAGCATGACAAACACAGGAGCACTGCTTGGTCCCCTCTGCTTAGCACATTTTCTCTCCTTTCATTCTTCAGTATTTTTTCTCCCAACATGTTTTTTGTTTTCTGTGCTGCTACTTGGCTCTTCCCTCACAGACAGCCTCTTCCTGACAGTTATCAGGGTTTAACATACTGTACTAGGAGGCTCGTGAATATTGCTCTTTGATTTTTAGTGCTTTATGATGAATGGCTAGAAATCATTGCTGGAGAAAAAAAAAAAAAGGAAAGAAAAATACTTTCTGAAAACCTTTTTGCTGTTGAATTCTGCCTGCAAATTCTCCAGCTCTGACTTGCTTTGCTACAGGACTGTCATTCTGCATGCTATACATAATACACGTTCACCTCCCCACCCCCAAAACAGCAACGTATAATGTGGGAAAAATAAGAGTATGAACCCTAAGTTTAATTTTCCTTCTTGATTTTTATTCTTTTGTTTTTTAAAGTCTTTCCAGATGTGTTGAAATTTGAGGTACTTCGTGTTTTGAATCCTTTGTCACTTCATAACAGACCCCCACCTCTTTTTTCATTACCTAAATAAAAGCAGGAAAGCAAGAATTGAAATGGTGGACCCTGGATTAACAAAGATTATTCAGCTCAGCAGAAAAATACTTCTAATGCATTTAGCAACCTTGAGAAAGGATAGGGTGGAAAAGTCACTGGGAGAAAGGAGAAAAGGAACACCTCTAAAATAGAAAGGAAAGTCTGTCCAACTGCACATTTCTGCAAGGAATGTGATGGAAGTACTCTTACCTCTAGGTTTCTTTAGGGATGTTGTCGCTGACCCACATGGTTTCCACCAATGAAATTCAAGGCATTTATAAACTTGTCCAGGGTTTCAAGAGCATTCAGGCAAAATACATCCCCAGAGGACTGGATTTAGTCCATTGTGCCCAGACAGAGCAGATAGAGCAGGCTCCATACCTTCTAGAAGCCTTGGCAACATGCTTATATCTGAGAAATTCCAGGCAGGAGCAGGCCCACTACTTTGTGCTGCCATCACACCCACACAGCTGGAAATCCAGGCTGAAATCACTGTTAGTGACCCTTCCACAAGGCCCTGCAGCGCAGGAAGGATCCTGGTGGGTAAGTCTAGCTCTTGATGTCACTTCAGCAGGTCACAGAAAGGCAGCACAGCCCCCTTCTCATTCTCCCATTAAGTAATCCCCCAATCCTCAGTGACTGATGGCTGTGGGACCAAGTTCAGAGCAGCAGAGCACTGGCTGGTCCACAGGGGATAAGTGGGATAATCTTCCCCTCTCCTCCAGAAAAACTTCCTGTTTTTATTGCTTGGTGAGAAAATAGCCCAAAGCTCTCAATACAAACATCAGGCAGCAGTTTGCCTTCTATATTTTAACTCTCTTTAAGACAGTAAGTCAAAATATACACCAGGCCAGGACATACTGCTAGTTCAGACATGAAAGTAATTTCCTAAGAACACATATACATGAGGTCTATCAAGCACTGCTGATGCCAGAGAAGGAACTAAATCAATTTCCACCATGTGAAGTCCATTGTCTTGAAGGCGAATCTCAGCCTTCTCTATTGTTCCCATGAACTTAAAAATACATTTATTTCCTTGATTTCTCTCCTTCTGTTTCCAAGTGCCACTATTTCCCACTCTGGGCCAATGAAATACACAGAAATTGGGGTCCCCACCACAGAGGGCCAACAGCCTACAAGCAGTAACAAAGAGCACAGTGGCAAGTACCAACAATGGAAAGAAAAGAAGCGTTTCTCAGCGAACTCGTTTGAATTTAAAAGTTCAAATTTATCACCTTCACTTTGCTATCTTTTCATGAATGGTGAACTTCAACTCCAGAATAGTTCAGCAATTCCCCCTTTCATGATTCATGTCCTTAAAGCACACACTACAGTGACTTTACAGCATTCAACTTTCCCAAACTTCTTCAGCATGATGGAAAAATACACAAAAACACATATTATAGTATGGCACAATTGGCATTCTGCAATTCTCCATCTGGGATTCCAGCATGTTTCTGTACCTTTCTTACTAACTGATTGTAATATGAAAAGCTCATACATGAACCAGGAACTTCAAGATCTTCAGGCGTAAAAAAAGGCTATGACTTAATCTTGAAGATACACATGTTGAAAAAATTAAAAAATAGGATTAAAAATATTCAAATACTTTTTTACTTTATTAACCAACCACAGCTAATACTGTCAAGAGGACCTGGGTCCTAGGTATGGACCAAATGCCTATATGCCAGAGGGAAGAGGAAGGTGATTTTGGAGAAGTAGTCAGCCTGTTTGAGCACCTCATTACAATTATGTGCTATGGCTGTCACCATGTGTTTGTGCATATCTACATTCACACCAGAGGCTGCAGAAGATGGGTACCAGTTCCCCCATTCAAACTTTCCCATTTCCCAGGGAGGTTTGTAGGAGGCAGACTCTTGGGCCCAGGGCCTTACACAGCTCAGGCTCCTCTGAGGCTGGGTACAGAACCAACTGCAGCCATGTCAGCTCACATTCCTCACTGTTATTTTTTTCTCTGGCACAGTAGGTACTTCCACCTTGGTTTCCAATGCATCGAAGTTCCCAGCGAAGTGGTTCTTTGCATTTCACCTGTACCTTCTAACATCACACAGATAGCCAGATCTTATTCTTCCATCTGCTGACTCACAAGTGGAGAAAACTTTCACAATTAAACAGAAAACCAGCATTCCATGTTGCATGCCCACAGAGTGGGCATTCACAGCACAGATCCCTGTAGTACCAGTAACACCTGTGTAAGAGTGCTTCCACCAAAGCAAACTGATGAAGAGCAAAAGTTACCTGGAAGATACACCAGAACTCTTTAGTCCTTACCGACTTGTGTGTTAAAAGGCTGCACACCAGATGTGTTGTTTCACTAAGAAGCCACTTTGCCCAGTGAAATTAGAGTGCCAGGGCCTCAGATGAATACATGGTTCTTGGCTTAAGGTCATAATTTCTTTCTTGTTAAATCTGATTTCTTTTTTCAGTTGTACGAGATCAGTCTGATGGATTTAATGGGATATGTGGTCTTTTAATTTTCTTGAGAGCCTGCTGTATTTATAGGCAAAAAAATACTGTTTTGCCCTTTTTCCTCCCAACAGTTCTGTAAAATAGCTCCACCTTCTAGGGGTCTACAATAAACTTTTTAATACTACAGAGAATCCTTGATTTGCAATGGAATATTCAGAGTAGAAGAGACTTCCTTTGAAACCACACCTCCCATCCCTCAACTTTACAAAAGTTTTCTTCACAAAGTTCCAAACCACTCTGGTTTAGATGCAGAGCAATGAGAAAGCTTAACATCAAGTTTAACTTTTTTCCTTTGTACTGGAGTGTGCATTTTGGGCAGGGTTGCTAAGCAAGAAAAATAACAGAAGATCCTCCACAGAAAAGGTCATTTTCTGGCAGGAGTTTCAGTTCATACCTATTAAACGCCCAAAAGGAGCTGGGTTTATTATTTGTTTGTTTTAAAACTAGAAACAACCTTCCGTTCCACATTCAGAATTTGTATGTCACGTTTCAGCCTGGAGCATATTTTTACGGTTAAGTTATAAACCCTTAAATTAAGAATTTATCATAAAAATACACGACAACTCTCTTGCAATAACATTGAGAACATCACCACTATAATGATAAAAATGATTAAATGCTATCATTCTATTCAAGACATTGGCAACAGATTTTGTGTTAACTGCCTGCAATTAAAGGTCTGTCTCTTTTAATAACAACATATTAATATGAATTCTGCCAGTACTTCTTTAGCTTCCAAAATATTATTAAAATAAATAAGCTCAGCATGAGAAATAGTAACACAAACAGGAAAACAGACTGTTTCACAATTATAAAGCCCTTGGCTATAGAGAGTTCAGTTTTAATATAAACCTGAATTCCTTAATACAGGTTACCCAGAGCAGGAGAGAAGTTCTGTACTAACCTGATTTAACACGCCTGCCTGGGAATACTGAGCATTCAAAACATTGTACTCTGTAACCTCCTGGACCATCCTAATGAACTGAGGGAGCAAGATTAAACTAAAATAAATATCTAATTTTTTTTAAGTATTACAGAGGGGCAGCAAGAAGATTTCTACTGGCAGTAGGATGCATATTTTGTTCAGTGCCTTCATTAGACATTACAAATAAATTAGCTAACTGCTAAATAACAAAAAAAGACAGGCACTAATTAGAGTAGTGGCTTAGATGATTGTGCGTATTCAAAGTTAAAACTTAATTAGAAGTTAAAACTATGTTGTTTTATTGATGTGTACTTAGCATTTTTAGCCCTTGAAACATTAAATGGAGGTTCACTTAGGAAGGGACATTACAATGAAACATTTAAATACACTGCTAATTTTCTCCTACAGTTAGTGATACTTGCCTTTCTCCTGACACAGTCACTAGCAAAAAAAGAGCAAAACAAGAAACCTCCCAAACACGAGCAAATATTTTTACCTTTTTCCTAGAGTAAATTATTGTCTCTGAATTGCCAGTCTTCTTATTCCAGTTTTATTCTTTTCATTTGTTGGCAAGGGAATTTGTATGCTCCAGCCCCCTTCCTTCCTCCCAACAATGATACTGGGCTAATAAATTCTTACTGCTTTTTTTCTATCTATCAAAACCACTGCATAAATCGCTGCCTAGGAGTCCTCACCACTGAGCCACACATACTGCTGACCTCTCTTGGGAACAGCCAGCAGAACCCTGTGCCAATCAGCAATTATAAGATAATGGTACTAAAAAGCCTGAACCTGGGAGTTATTCAGTTGCTCTGCCAATGCTTGTAGGTCTCTTTTATGTGCCTGGGAATTAAGTAATTAACAGACTAATTTATTGCTCACTATAAAGGATTTCTCTCTCTCTCTCTAGTCAGGTTTGGCATCATCAAAATTCACCACCACATTAGAACGTGCCAATTGTTCATCCTCATTTCCAAAAAACAAAGAAATCCATGAAAATATTTCTTCATAGCTTAAGCTTGCTTTGGAAAAAAACAAAACCCAAGCCATAAAAAAAAATCACTGTCACAATTTGAGTATTGCCCTCCAATACAAATATATATGCTTTAATTAAAGGCAGTCCTAAATTGACAAGACCTGGATAAGCCAAAACTATCATTCCAGTAGGTTGTGAGTACATTGGTGCTCCTCACTCCGCAAAGTAAAGGACGAATCTGTTTTTAACCATTGTGCAGACTGCATGGGATAACCTAAAACATTTTCCCTACAGAAGCGATATCATTGCTACAAAGGAACGACAAGCTTTAACTCCTGATGGCAATGAACACTGCTGCCTTAGCTTATAGTCCAAGCCACAGCCAAGAGATCAGTGTTGAAGCAGGTATTACAACCTGTTTTCTAGCTGATACACAGTATTAAGGCTTCACCTGCATTACAAATACATGTGTTTAAACAAAAGCAGGAGAGGTTACATTAGAGGAAGTGATAACTGCAATGTTATAGTAGTCATCGTGGTCAAGGGGAAATTGTGTTCAACTTCATGGATTAAATACCTGTGGGGAAAATCTTGCTGTTTCTGTTGCTCTAAGTCTGTTCTTCCAGCATAGAGGAAGCCTGCCAGTTGATCTTTGCAGAATTTGAAGGAAGGAATCAGCCAAATTTGCAACATAGGAAAAAAAAAATCATACTAAGCTTAGAAAATAAAGAAGGCGAATTAGAGATGTCAAATCTCCTTTACTAAGGATTTTTTAATAAATAGAAATACCTGTTGGAAACAAAGATTTCCATTCCTGTCTCAGTTCAGGTTATTGACCTGCTGTTCTCTCAAGACTGCTCCAACTAGGATATTTTCAGGATTTTACTATCTACAATGTTGTTCCTGCATCTCTTCTGGTCCAGTCACATCACTCAAACCAGTCTCATCAGCCAAAGTTTAAAACATGCCAAAATGAGCCCATGACTCTGGGTTATTATAGAACAGAAGAGTCAAAAGAAAACTTTTGGGACTGAGAGGGCTGAGCAGCCTGCAGGGTGGCAAGGAAGGTGTATTTATCAAAAAAACCCCACAGAATTCTGGTAAGGCTGGAAAAGAGCACAGTGGGTAATCTGGTCCAACCTCCCTCAAGCAGGGTCATCCTAGAGCACACCGCACAGGATTGCATCCAGATGGTTCTGGAATATCTCCAGTGGGGGAGACTCCACACTCTCTGGGCAATCTGTTCCAGTGCATGGTCACTGCACAGTAAAGAAGTTCTTCCTCGTGTTCAGGTGGAACTTCCTGTGCATCAGTTTCTGCCCGTTGCCTCCTGTCCTGCTGCTTGGCACCACCCAGCAGAGCCTGGACCCATCCTCGGACGCCTCCCTTCAGATACTGACAGACATTGATGAGGTGCCCTCTCAGCCCTCTCTTCTCAGGGCTGAACAGGGCAAACTCTCTCATCCTGTCCTCATAAGAGGATTTCATCGTCTTTGTTGCCCTCTGCCAGACGTGCTCCAGGAGCTCCATGTCTGTCTTGTACTGAGGAGCCCAGAACTGGTCACAGCACTCCAGATGTGCCTCACTGGGGCTGAGTAGCGGGGCAGGATCACCTCCCTTGACCCACTGACAATGCTCTTCCTACCATTGTCCTTCTTGGCACTGCTGGCTGATGGACAGCTTGTTATCCACCAGGACCCCCAGGTCCTGCTCCACAGAGCTGCTCTCCAGCAGGTCAGCCCCCAGCCTGTGCTGCAGCCTGGGGTTATTCCTCCCCAGGAGCAGGACCCTGCATTTGCCTTTGTTCAATTCAGGTGGTTCTCCTCTGCCCCTCTCTCCAGCCTGTCAGGGCCCTTCTGAAGGGCTGCACAGCCCCCTGGCGTGTCGGCCACTCCTCCCAGCTTTGTGTCCTCAGCAAATGAGCTGAGGAGGCATCTGCCCCTTCATGCAAGTCATTGATAAATAACCTAAAAATACTGGGCCCAGTTTTGAACCCCAGGGGACATCACTAGTGACAGTCCTCCAACTTTGCGCTGTAGAAGCAATGGTAGAACCTTCCTGAGAATCACAGAGGACTAAGCCATGCTTTCCTGACTTGGACAGAGGAGAACTTCCTTAACACTTCTTGGTGGAGGAGGCAAAAAAAAAAAAAGGTTAAAGAATGGTGAGTTCGTTAAATCTAAAATAGAAAGTTATTAAAAGTGAAAATGTAGAACATTTTATCACTAATAAAAACCTGGCTGAAAAGTTGTATTGAAGGATAGCACAGAGAAAAATCATGATATCAATTCATAATACATCATGGAAGTATTTTTAATGAACTTTTTTTTAGTCCATAGCTCAAATCCTGACATTTATTATTTCAATGATTTCAGATGCTCTTTCCAGGATTTCTGTGAAAAAAAGAAAGCCATTTTTAAACCCTGAAACAAATTGGCTCCTCTATGTAAGTTTAAATTATCCATCACCCTGAAAGAGGATTCAAGCAAAATCGAAGGCCATCTTGATGAATAATCAAGGTAAATTTGTCACATTTTTTACCATGCTGCATACTTCCAGAGTTTCATAAAAAGATCCACATAATTAGTTTAGCTTACCAGGAAAAAAAAAAAAAAAAGTTGAATGACAAGGTCAGGCTCTTGCCCTTTCAGTAAATTAGAGAAGATTGCCATAAATTGCATAATATAATGAAACACCAATTTGCATATTTGCTGCTATATTAAAAGGGATCAGTTTTAGCTCGCAAAGCAGAACAAATAAAAACATGCATTTTAATAACTCAAATTACTCCCAGGAAGTGACCCTCAGCAGAAAGCCTGATTATCACTACTTAATTAGAAGCCTTGGAAATCTAAATCCTCCTTTAAATCCTATTCTGTGTACAGTGAAAGATGAAGCCGTGAGTTTTGTCTTAGATTCAATATTTACTCTTTACTAATATGTTTGCAGGGGAGACTTTCCAAGCATTATGAAGACATGCAAAAAAATTAATATTCAAAGAAAGAGTGCATAAAACCTGTGTTGGCTTGCAGGTGCAAAGCAATTAACAAGCTGGCATTTGCAGTACTTTTAATTAATTAATTAAAAATTCAAAGCTGACTTTCATTTCTTTAAATGTTTGAACATTTTATCCATCAATAATGAACCACTACTTACTGCTGTGCTACAACAGCTGATAAATGAAAAACTTAGTCCAACACTATAAAAAAAGTGCGCAGGAATTTCACATTTTACTTTCTCCTTGCAATTTAAAAATGCACTAGATTATGAAACTCTGTATGATGTGGAGGTGAATCTTGTGTGTCTGCTTGGCTGTAAAAATAAACTGCATTCTGTGTTACAGTTCAATCTAGAACAGGAATTAAAATCAGATTTTCAATATAAAATGTATTTTGGTTTAATTTTTAATTTAACTTAAAAAATTTAATCCTGTCTGCTTTGGGAAATCAAGAGATTTTTCTCAAGAATAAAGTGTTCTGCCCTAATCTTTAAAGGTTAAAATTAGACTATAAAATCAGATCTGGAGTAATTTCTAAATGGTTGCAAATAATAAATAGTCACAGAAAGGTGTTGCTATTAAATTTACAGGTTGATATCTCTTGAGTGATAAATGCATTGTTCTCAACGGAAAGAATTTGATCAGTATGTATTTAAAAGACACTATCATTAATATACTTTAATTAAAACATAAATACTACATTGCTACCTCACTAGGCATTCACTCAGCTGGAACTAACTGTATTTGCTTAATCTACAATTTTAGATGTATTAGCAAAAATAAATGTTGGTGAATGTAAGAGCCTGATTACATATCTTGGGTAAATTGGTGATAATGAGTCAAGAGACTTTGTGTTCATTCACATATATTAGAATAAGAATCATTATGAAATTAAAGCTAAGATTAATCCTGCTAATGACACCATGGAGCATCTGGGAATAAGATAACCCAGATGTCAAATTCACTGTGATACTGTGCTGCTATTTGATAGAGTAACCCCTTGAAGTGCTCTTCTAAGGCAGCTAGCTGGTACCCCACAGTCCCAGCACTTGAAATGCAAATGAGTGACAAGATAGACTAATAATGAGAGCAGATTCTAGCAGTAAGGAAAATGAATTAATTAAAAAAAAAAATCTGAACCACTGATAAGAACAAGCAGCAGGCAACCCAATGTCCTCAATTAGGGTGGATGACATCTGCAGTGTATTTCTCTCTAATAAAGCCCTCACTCTGTATTCCAAAGCACACGATTCTAACACTGTTAACATTTTAATGTCTTGGGCGTGCATGGTAACATTAATTACAAGATGATTTGGATGACTTCTGAATCTCTTTTATGTCTTCCACTGAGTAAAAATCTGAGTTGCAGCTTTGATATCATAAATAAAATGTAGAGACCTGCCAAGCATTAAAGCTCTCCTGAAGTAACTCAGATCTGCTAAGTTACATTAAACCTTTATAGCTAAGTAAAGAGCATTCTCTATGAATTTAAAGAGGGTCAGTATATATACATTTTAATGCCAAAGCTTTACACATCTCTGGCATTTTTCTTTAGACTGCAGCTGTTGTTGTTTTTAATTACTAATGAATTTAATCTAATGTTTTGTTGAGCTCAATTTACCTTCTCCATAGCATTTGTTCAGAAACTCACACCAGGGTTACATGACCTGCTTCCTAATTTCCCCAACCCTCAGTCCTCCCTTCCTGCTAACTATTCTGCTCCTTATCTGGAAAGAACAATTGTTAGCACAAACACTTCCAAAACAAGACAAAGATTATCTCTAGCTGAAAAAAGCCACACTTAATTGTAGCACAAGCCTCAGTGAGCAAACCAAGAGCAATCCAGGATCCCCATGGGCTTTTCTGAGTCACACTGAAACATAGTGGGACTTCATCTCCCTGGCAGTTAGGCACACCAACCACCCACTGCACTGCCATCATCATCAGCTGGATAAACACACAAAAAATGTGAAAAAAAATGAACAAGGGGCAGCTTTTGTGGAGGGAAGACACACAGTCTCCCTGGTTCTGTACTGCCTCGAATCTTCTGTACATCAGTACACTAAAAGTCAGGAGAAAGCTTTTCACACAGTTTCATAGCCCACTTCATGTCAGTGTAAGTGCAAGGAGCAAAGGCATGCAGAATGGAGCTTTTATTTTCTAAATGAATGCCTGAAGCAATGAACTTTCACTAGTGTTTGGGTGGCTGAGTCAAGATGCCCAACCTTCTCACAGCTTCACTTGCAAAACTTCTCATCAAACTTCACTCTGCCATAGGTTATGGTACACAGTTCAGTAAGAGCTTTATGAGAAACATCACTGTAGGAAAGGCTTATATACGTTTGAAAACTATCGTTTTTGGGGGGCAAATGAGCAAAGGCAAATATCTTGAGCTCTTCTTTGACACAGGGACACATGTTGACCAGAGTCTTCTTGCCAAAGAAGACATTTCCACACATAATTTACAAGAAAAATAAATAGCAATATGTCAATCCACAGTTAAGATTCGTGGTCATGAGATCTGTGATGAGAAGACATTCAAACCATATCACATTGTTACAAACTTCTTCCCTCAGCATCTTACATCTGTGCTCATTTCTGATGACATTTCTGGGACATCACCATTAAGTCTGTCTTTGCTTTTGTTGGGTTCCACTCACATACATATTTCTCTGTCTTGCTCACCTATACATGTTACCACAAGCACCTTTTTCTTGTAATGTCCCCCTCCTCCCCAAATACACTGATAAGAGGTATTTACTGGTCCAATTAATTTTTTTATAAGTCTGGGACAAGATAATGGAAGAGAAAGTAAGAGGAAATCAAACTGGCCTTGGGATCTCTGCCTTCAAATACATTTTTGGTGCATTTTAGAGGGTAATTTATACAAAATCTCATTTAATGCAGATGTTCTTTCATTTTTCAACCTTCACAGCCTCAAAAATTAATGAAGCACTGAGAAATTTCAGGTAATGTCTTGATATTAATAATTTTAAAACCTTTCTCTGAGGAGCATGGATAATAATTTCTACCATTACTTTGTTGCAGTAGATCTTGTCATCCAGGTGGAGCCAACTGCTGGCACAGTCATGCTCTCTCTATGTCAGAAATTTGGGGTGGGTTTACTACTCAGAATTTAAGATACTTTTGTTGATATAATTAAAAAAGTGTACCCTTTTAGATCCATAAGCCCATGATCTGCTCAGACAGGAAAGTAATTCATAAAGTTACATAAAAGGCAGAGACTCTTTCCCCTGCACAAAGATTTGACAGCACTCATATCTTCAGACTTTTATTGACATTCCACAGCCCTGTGGATTTTCATTTCATTTCAGCCCTGCTTTTTAGTTTATATTGGTTGTTCTCCTCTCAGTATCTCTAGATCAGCTGCAGGGGACTTGTGAAGATGGAATAATCCACCCATACCCTGAGCCATTCAGAGAACTGAAAATTTCACTCAAGTACCCCCAAAATTAAGTTCAAACAAAGAGTTTGGCATGTCTATACCTAAAAGTAAATCTGTAGTATCAGCTCTAGTTATTGGAATGTATGTGCAACTAGAAGCATGGATTATTCAAAAAATATTGTATTGTAGGTTCACAAGATGAAAGTACAAACTGCAAATCATCCTCATCTGCTGTCTTTGATCCATCTCATATATTTGTTGGTGGTCTTTGCTAAGAGACAAAGACTAAGCTTGTCCTAGGCTACATCACTTATCCTATTAATCAGCATCTTAATGACCATTCAAAGTGGCTTTTGAGCAGAAGACTAAGCACCCACTGTCTAAGAACCCTTCCATTTTCTGGAGAAGCTGTCTCCTCCTAAACATGGCTTTGCATCACGCTCTGCCTTTCTACTTCACCCTGCTCACCTCTGCAATGACCTGGCAGTGAGCTGGAGGCACAAGAGTCTCCTTATCTTTGATTCCTTGGAGTTGGCTTGCTAGGCTGCCTTCACAGAGCACTGCATGCCTGCAGTGGTTTCACCTCAACCTGCACTAAATCCAAAATTTCAGCAGAATTTTAAAACCCCAGAAGCTTGTATCCTTCCTCTGAAAATACTAGCAGATTTGAGTTTTTCTGTTAGAAAATATCATGGTGCAACTCCTTCCAAGAACATGGAGTAATGGTATAACCACTGGAGCTTTTTAAAATTTATAATATAAGCTTCATCATAGGAAAAAAAATTAAGTATGCATAAAATGTGGCTTTTTAAATAGCTGAAATGCTTGTAATGTAACCACAGGGACAAACTAGAGACCCAGAGGGGGAAGACCATAGAAGACTTAAAAAAGAACTGCCCCTTAAAAAGGTAACTGTTTTATATACACGCCACCATTTTCCCAGGTAGGTTTAGCAAATTGCAAGCCAGCAGGATTCAAGTACAACTATACAGGTAATTTCCAAGGCAAAAGTTTAAGTCACAGTTATACAGGTCTTGCCTTTCCTTGTGCTTGGGCAAAATTGCCATTAATATTAATGGCAGACAGGCATGCATGTAAAGGAGAGAAACCCCTAATTAGTGTCATAGCACACGCAACATTCCTAACAGGGAAACCATTTTGTATGCCCTAATTGCACAAAATTGGCAACAAGTTACCGTATGCATCTGTATCAAAGGCTACAGAAGCTCATGAATTCTCCAGTGGTAGGAAAACGTGCCCATACTGCAGAGTTTGGGTGACAAAAACAGTCTGTCTGTGTGTTATTCTTACAACCTCTGCTACCTAGCAAAGGTTCCTCACGCACCACGGTTCCTGCTTCATGTCTTAGAGGCTAAGCACAAGTACCTGTGTTTTGCATCAAGGCAAAGATATTTTTCAGCTTTTATTTTTACTTAAACAGATCTGACTATCAATTTGTGCTGATATGCAGATATTACAAAACTGCACTAAGAACACTGTAGCCTTACAAAAATATCAGAGTTACACTGATCATATCAGAGTAGGGCCTTCTCCCTCTCATTTACAGGAAATTTCTTCATATAATGCACTGCTACAAATCACAAGAAAGTCCATTTGGCTGCAGAAAGATGTTCAAGGTTCCAGTCATGCATGCCATGACTCCCACTAAATACAAAGCATTACAATTCCTACAAAAGTATTTCAGAACTCTTCTCACTTTTCAGTCAAAGTTTTTTCTAAGTAAAACAATAAGCCAATTTTATCTGCGAGCAAAGGTAAGCGGTTAAGTAGAATTCTATCAGCAGCAATTGTGATAGGATGTTTTTACAGAGAAAATCCCTACATTCTTATAATATCTACCTTTTTAGATTTTTAAATGTTTAAATATATGTGTCTTAAGCATCCATGTTTTCCCCTTCGAAAAACATCAGCACAAGCAATTCCTCAAGTAACTCAGTTGACTTCTCACTGATGCAACAGACCACATTTTTGCTCCAGAGATTCAGAGACAGAAAAATATCTTATTCAACATATTTTAATTTTTAAACTGGAGAAAGGAAATACTGTGTAATACATTTTCACCTAAATACTTAATTGGAAGTCAACATAAATAGCAGACTGGCATCAACCTACTTAACAAGAAACATGACTGACTCACTTGATATTTTCTTCACTTAACATAGAAGTTTCTTTCAAAAAACAAATTCTTTTTTATTTGTTGCTTTTTTTTTTCCCCTTCTAAGCAGTGATCTTCATTCTTCTAAAACCAAAATCTGAAAGTGACCAAAGCAAAATCTAAGAACGTAAACATTTAACCATCTAAGAGCTTAGGTAGCAACAGCATAGCCACTTCACCAATTACAGTAACACAAATCTGCCCATGTTGTACTTCTGGCTAGATTATTTGGCTCTAAATACTCAGCTTGGATGAGTTTAATGTTTCCCTGGCCGGTCTAGTGTCATGCCCATCTGTCAGAGTGGCATATAGCCCATTCACAAGGTAGAATGCCAGTTTCAACCAGAGTATGGATACTAACCAAAGACCAGTTTAGGAGGAAAGCCTATTGGATGCAGCTAATGACACCTTATTTACAGAGATCCTCCTGGTGTCGAGCCGTGCCAAATTAAGAACACATGCTACATTACAAGGATCACATCTGTTAACAAATATTGGCACTTTGTCACTGGCATCTGCCTCTTTTGTTAATCCTCTTCAGTAGTAAAAAGGCTGCCTCAGAAGAAGAGGTCTTCAGGCCTCATCATACCAGTATAATCACAGATTTTACTCATCAAGCATTTCCCAGTAACAGGCCAAAGTTTGACAGCATTACCTCTGCATACATCCCTTCCCAGCAGTCAGTGATGCCCTGTAAAAAGCTGTGAAATTATAGAATTATAATACTGATTCATATGAGTTTTTCCATGTCTTTGACAGTTTACTAAACCTATTGCCATCTTGTCAGCAACAAGAACAACATGACTGCAGAAAAAAGAGTGACAAGTAATACAAATGTAGAGAAATTACTGTTGCATATTCTTGGTACAGCTGAGTTTGCAAACTAAGTAAAATATTGAATTAAATACCTCAGCCCAAATTAAACAACAAAACCAGAGAGTACCAAACATGATCTTCAACTTGATGGTTTTTGGGACTCCTTTGCACTCACATGTAGGGCTTTGGGGGTCTTTTTGGTTTGGTTTGTTTTTTCAAACTGAACGGTATAGATGTGTTAAGGCATGGACAGCACAGGTCAGTACAAGAAAAGACCTCTGTGCTGAAGGCATGCCACTACGCAATTTCCATTTTAAGATTATTTCCAGTTTCCACCATAAAAACAGTGAGCAGTTTGCCACAGATATTAAGTCCAGAAGCTGCCAGTCCTTGCCAGCAGTCTCAGCAGTGCTCTGTGTGGGAGGGGAGGTAGGTTGGCTCTCCATCCAAGTAAGTGGGAATATAAGCAGTAGGGACTCCTCCCTTTTGAGAGCCGTTGCAAACATCCAATTTTGCTGGACAGAACTCAAAGGGATCTGCACTCCTAGCAAGCCTCTCCCTTGCCCTCAGTCCAGGAGAGAGAAAGAAAGGCATAAGGGATACCACGTAAGGTTGAGACCGAGGGAATGCAACTGGTTCCTGCCTTCTAGGGTAGAGAGGAAACCAGTTACAGGGATCACCACTATTCAAGGCTGGTGTAAAGGCAACATATATAGCAGAAGCAGGACACTCCTATTAACCTGCTTTCAGGTACCTCACCTTGGTAAAGAGACCAGGATTTTATTCTCTTTGCTTTGCTGAGATGTAATTGCTTGGCTGACAACACTGCATCACTATGGGTAATTTATAATAGGATGGGAAGCTTTTGGTCTGAACTAATTGATAAAAAGCTACTTTCACTAAAGGTACCTTAAAGGACTAGCTGAATTTTCTTGAAGAGACAAGAGGAACATCAGTCCTGACGAATCTCTTCTGTGTTGACTCTGGAAAGAAGAAACTACATTTAGGCCCTTCTATATCACCACATCCTGGGAACAGGATGATGGTATTTGGAATAAAATGAAGTGTTTTCACTCCTTAATCAGATGCAGCTATTGTTCAATAAATCTCTGTCCAAGAAGGACCACTACGTACTACTACATAGTTCACATGATCTTTGGTACCAAGAGATCTGGCTCTAGCTAGCTCTTTTCTCTGTGAAGAGTTTCCTTTGGCCACCCTGTTCTTCCAGTTACATTAACCAACCATAGCAGGTAAGATCAGTACTGTGAGATGGTTGAATTTTAGCACAGTTCACAGAGTAAGCACAGTGTTCCTCAGCAAGCACTGGTAATAAAGATGGCATAAACCTTCAGTCTTGTACTATTAGAACAGCTCTGCCCCATACTTCATGTGTAAGCAAAGACCTTTGTGGAGGTTCAAATGCAGGCTTCAGAGTGAGCTGGCAAGATGAACCATTTAAAATGAAATGAAGACACAGACCTGTGTGCCTGTGCCTTTGGTGTATGTGGAGAAACTACTCTCTCCTAACACCACAAGACAGAAATTTCTTGTTCACTCTTAACCATGATTAAAACATAAAGCAAATGGTTTGTTTTCTTTCTACTGTTGGATGAAGACCACTCAAGCACTGAGTTTATAGTTTAACCAGTCAGGATATACAAAAATAGACTGAAGATTTTGTTGAATAGTCACAGGAAGCTACAGTTACCAGGGATGTTACAGATGGTTCTTTCCTCTTCCTTTATTGTGGCAGGTCTTGAGCAGAGACACCACTTAACCAGATCGAAATAGGCAATTAGGACAGAAGAAGAAAATATCTTACATTGTGCATAAATAAGGTAAGTTCCCCAAACATCTCTAAGCCATTTGTCAGCCCACACAACTGCAAACCTTCAAGACAAACAGGCACACATTGAGAGATATTTAACAATAATTTAAAAAATAAACATGAAAAAAAATCCACCAAGAACAAAAAACCAGATTTGTCTTGAAGACCTGAATAAAGTCCATCTTGTGACAATCTATTCCAGAAAAAATAACACATCTATGACAATACAAACATCACTTGGCCAGTGATTTATTTTGTTCAAATAGTCTTGAAGCACCAAATGACATTTGTGATAATGTCATGGGGAAAAATGTTTAGCTGCCTCCTGAATTTACCTGGCATGTGAAAGATGTAATTCTAAAGATAACAACAATGATATTGCATTTATACATCTCATGTTATCCTAATTAATTCTTCTGGTTTTCTAACTACACAGGAATATCTGTAACCATAAAGCTACAGTCAGTACTGGAGACTAACAGCTTAAAATAGGAAATTAGAATTTCACCCACTCATCAGCCAGAATCTGAACAACAAGTGTGTTTTCTGAATCACCAAACATGATTAACCACAGCTCAGCTTCTGAGCTGGCAGAGTCCTTGGCATGTTTGTTGCAGGCTGAGTATACGCATCCTCAGGATCAGGCTTTCACCTTGCCTGTGCAGACAGCAATCCCAGCAAAGGTGTCATTTACAAAGAGTTCGCCTAAGTCAATGCCACTTAATCTGGTAAGAAAGAGAAGTCTATTAAACCACCAGAGCTTTTCCCAGCACACATAATGGTTCCAGTACAAACCCTGGTCATATCTGCTTCTTGTTCACCAGGGAAAAGCATTGGCATCACTGCTAAAAGCGACGTATGTGGCTGTGGAGTCCAGATTACACCACTTCATTTTAGACACATACAAATTAGATGTCTTATCACTCAAATGTTTTCTCTACAGGATGCATATCTCCAGAAGGCATTTCAAATCTTAGGTCAGTTAAACTGCCCTTTTTAACAATCTCTCCCTCCCCCACAACTAGAAAGCCAAGGGTGATGTAGTCTCCTCAAATAGATTCCTAATGCTTGGTGGCAGAAGTCACTTTTCATTTGATGCCCCTAGTTCAGAGAAGCAAAATGGCATTTCTTGGCTAGTGATGAATCAGAAAATACCTGTTTATCTAACCTTAAATGCCAAATCACACCTCTTCAAGGGTTTCTGTCTGATCAGCCAGTCCAGGTAGGCTGCCTCCTGGCCATCTGTATCCCTGGCCCTGTGGAGGCTGCATGGAGCTCTTGGCCTGTTCAAGATGGCTGGAAGCCCTGGCAAAGCCTTGCAAACTACAATTGAGAACCAACACAACCACAAGAGAAGGTTTTGCCTCTAGTACCATGACAGGACTTCACAGGTGCCCAACTATACTGGTCTACTGAGACTCTGCAGCATAAAGAGATTTTTGCCAAATAAAATAATAATACTGAGAGGACTGCTTGAAAATCAGTAGTAGTAAAAAAAAATAAAGGGAAGGGCTAATAGACAAGTGAACCTGTTCATGTTTTATTCTTTTGCAATAATATAAAACTTAAAATATTAATTTATGTACATTTAAAAGACTAAGGATAGAAGATAGAGCTGCAGGGTGCAATTTCTGGAAACCTGAAATAATACAACCATCTCAAAGCAATTCATATTTATTAGTGGAATTAATTCTTAAATTTCTTTCAGAAATTCTCATCAACCCAAACATTGTTCCAGGCTCCAGACCAACAAACATGTCCAAAAACTTATGTCAGAGAACACTGTTAAAAGTGTTATTAAAGTGATCTGCATGTATTTTCCTCATTTTTGTGGAGCCTGCTTTTAAACATTTTTATCAAATGCTGCCCTCTAGCGAACATCTGGCTTCCAGATGAACATACAGACTGAAACAGTTGTATGGGCTAAATGAGAAACTTAATTACAATAACCAAAGTGCACACCAGTCAAGACAAAGCAGTCAAAAGATATGCCTGATTCATTAGTAGAAATTCTTACATTGTTGTATCATTCCTGGTGATTTTTTTTCCATTACTATTTTATAAGCATCTGAATTTAGTGCACGTAGCCATTACAATGTATTCTGTATCCTCCACATCTCCAGCATCTTGCTGCCAAGCATTTGGATTTCACATGCTCAGTTTTAAATATATGTTTCACCGTTCTTGAGACTCTCCACCATCATACAGGTAGCCTGTTAGGAGTTAAACTCTGAACCTTAAATTAGCCCGCAAGATAGCAGAATTCAATGGCATTGTAAAGAAACTAGCGTGTAAGGGAACAAAAATAAGAGTGAAAAATGTCTACCACCATGTCTGATTCATATTATTCTTTCTCCTTTTCCCTTGAAAGGGCTATCTCCCAGGTTTTACTTGCTTACACAAAATTCAAGCTTCTGCTTTTTACCCATTGATGAAAAGAACTGCACTGACAGACTCAGGAAAAAAGGAATGGAATTCTCATAAACTATAGGTATAATTTTAAAAACCCAAAACAACACAAACCACACCTCTCCAGCTCCCACAATAACATGCATTTAATAGATTCCAACCTGTCAACATTTACATTAGCTCAATACTTTTTAACAGTATTGGTTTTATTTTTCCATCAAGTAGTACTATCACCCATTAAGGTAGAATTAGTTGCCTCATAGTTTATGAGTAGTATTTAAGTCGAGGGGTTTGTTTTTCATGGGATAATTTTCTTTTACGTGCACACTGGTAATATGCTCCAGTGCTCAGCATTCCTCCTTTTGCATATTGCATATGCTAAGTAAGTTCTTGCAGCAATAAAATAACAACCCACCACTTATCACCGCAGTCCAAAACCTCGTGTGTAACAGGGTCATAAGAAAGCATTTCTTTAAGGTTGTGCCTCCCAGTATTTTCTTGAAAAATAGAACACTTGTGTTTATTAGATACATGAAATAAAACATGTAACATTAAAAATTACCTTTCCAGTCACTGCTACCAAATAGATATTCTGCCCACTACAGTGGTAGGCAGT
Source organism: Picathartes gymnocephalus (assembly GCA_013390045.1). Taxonomy (NCBI): domain Eukaryota; kingdom Metazoa; phylum Chordata; class Aves; order Passeriformes; family Picathartidae; genus Picathartes; species Picathartes gymnocephalus. The sequence continues at coordinate 317,802 of WEKY01027596.1, forward strand.
CATGTGAATTAGTTTGAAGCCTCATCCTCCAATCCAACTTAGAGACATCAATTCATAAGGTGGGAGGTATCAGCATTCTATGCATGGGAAATAGCCAGATCTTGGCAGCTGTTTGATTCTTTTTTCTTCCACAATACCAACATGCTGAAGATTTTCACTGCAAAGGAAAAACAATGACAAAGAATGGTGGGTCTTCAGATACTGGCATATCTAAGGGCATCGAGTTCCAAGTGGCTACCCTCATACAGCTTTGGGAAATTTGCCTTTTAGAAGATGCTTAGCACTTACCTCTTTAAAAAGAGGCTCTTTTCAAGCTTCTCAAATGAAATACTACCCAACAAAGATGCATGGTGGCACAGCACAGTTTTGAAACTGCTGGTGTGGCAGCTTTGATTTTAGTGTTATATCTACATCTGAAAAAGCCAGGAATGATGAAAAAAACCCCCAACAACATAAACAACAAACTCGGAGAAATAGGGAGAAAGTTATATTTAAGAAAAGAGAAAATTCAGGTTTTGATTTAAATTATTTCATGCAAAATATACATTGCTATCATGTAAAATGATCCACTACATGTGTCAAAATCCAGACTTTATATAATGCAAATATCTGTTGAAGGTGAGGCACAAAAATGCAGCACTGACAGTGACTGTTCGTTCATAACCTCAACAGGCCACTCAGTCCTTAGACCTCTGACGTGACTCTATTGAAGGGATTTTTCATGAGAGTATGCAGGAACACAGCTACATGACTGGAATAAAAGCAGGAAACAAAAGCCAGATGATAGACCAAAATACTATCCAAATACATAAAGTTTCAATAATCTGTTTATGCTTCTGTAAGAGTGCATAGCAAGTGTAGGAATAATTTTCAGTTTTTACAGAAGACTGCCTTCTCCTTTCTTTCATCCTGCCTTCTAGGCAACAAGAGAGTTCTCAGTAACACTCCTGCCTCAAAACGACAGCTTGCTCACTCTCCAGTGTATATGACCAGGATTCAGGGACAAAGATGGCTGGATGGATCATTAGCTTTGCTTGGTAAAGGCCTAGCACTGGCAGGGAGAGCAAAGAAAAAACTGATCCATTGCTCCCCAAACACCCACTAAAAAGAATCCATACACTGCACTGTAGACTTAAACAGACTTAATTATGGCATATGGAGATTAACAAACTCCATAATTTGTGCAATGTGGAAAGTACTGGCATCCCGCACAATGAAGAAATTCTGAGTAAACAGGACTTTGCTCTTGCAGAAAGACTCCCAAAGCTGTGTGTGGGATGGAATGCAACAAGCCTTGGCTGCACCTTACCCACCTGACTGGCTGGGTATAACTTCAGCAACATAATATGCAAGGCAACTAATCCCTAGTGCCAGCTCTTGTGATTTTATTCCAAATTACATCAGTTTTAGATAATTTGTTGCCTGTGGTTCTCTGTCAGCACAGAGGGGTCTTATGGAGACTGAATCAGTGCTCAAATGAGGGCTTTGCTGGAAACGATTCTGCCCAGTTGGCGCAGCAGCTCGTTAAAGTCTGCCTCCAGCGAGCTGCAGCCCCCTACCACTGCTCCCTCTGATACCCAAGCTGTGTCACTTACACATAACTTCTGCTATTCCCCCCTGCCCAGTCAGGCATGGATCTGCCACTGCCCATGAAACTTTGCATCACTAGTTTGACGGGGGGCCCTGGGCAGAACCACGTACCCAGCTCCAATGCTCACCCTCCTCCTAGAGCATGAGGAGCTGCAGAAAGAGCTGGAGAGCTCTGCTCTTTTCTACACACCGTTTCCTATCTGACTGGAACAAAAATTAACATTCCAGTTTGTGCTGGGCTTCTGTGCTAGCTAGACACCTGCTAACTCCATAACCTCCCTGTCCACCAAAACTTCACTGCAATTAGATTTTTCCTTCCTGAATGTCACTAGTTACAAGTTACGTCACTGCTCACAAAATACAGTTCCTATCCCATAAACAAGCATTGAAATGCTTTGCATGTTTCAAAGCAGCACATCACAACAAGCACTAAATGCAGTATAATCAACCTCACACCAGCAGCCATAAAGTAGATTGATTTTTCTAAATATTTCCTTGAGAAGAGTGTCAAAAGGAAAATTTTTCCACTTGTACAAAGACAACTTCCATCCTGACGGCTCTGAAGCACGACCCAAATGATGTTGAGAGAACTGTCTTCCTCCAAGGTCAATTGAGCACTGAAATTGCACATCCCAGGCCTTTCAAGTTTCACATTTACTCAAGATTCCTTAACTAATCTGTATCCCTGTAAACACTGGAGATAGAATTTCCTAATCCACATAAATATGAGAAGAGAGAAGTCAAATCAGACGTTAAATTTTGTCTCCCAAACATATGAGTCAGAAATCCAAATTAAATCAAGAATTACTTTGCATATACCATTTCCGAAGTTTGTTTGTAAAAATGCCCATTATAGCTAATTATTCCATTAGCTAGTCAAAAATTTTCATCATCCCTCCTCATTTAAGGTAGATTTTTAGTAATGGCACATGTAGTCGAGCACCTTATACAATTCATTGCTCACCCTATGCTTCCACACTTGCTCAGCTGCTGTTGCCTACTGTTCACAGTGGAAATCCATGATCCACCTTACAACTGGCAGCATTGTGGCAGGCATCAGACACATTTGGCATAGTTAGGAGCAGGGCTTCTTCCATAAGTCAGGGTCATATGCTTTTCTTCCCCTTAATTTACACAGGTAGATGGTTTAATTCTATTTGGACTTGGCTTTAGGTTGCAAAGATGCAGTGTATTTGTATGGATGGATGCATATGCATGTTTATAAAACACAGCTATTGAAGTCATATAAAAACTCAGCATAAAGTCTTTTTCTCCTGCAAAATGATATTTAGGTAGTATTCATGCAAATATCTATTTAGGTAAATAATAAGATAGTAAAATCATCACTATCAAATAGCTACCAAATAGAATATTGTATCCTACTTCCCCCTCAAAGAGTAACAAAAATCCCTTGATGGTAGTGGAAGAAAGACATCTAAATAGCCACTACCTACCACATATGTTGTCCTGTTAGTATTTTGCAATTAAAAAGAACTAAAATAATACAAAAAGAGCAATTAAATCTTATTACGGACTCTTTTTGGCTTTGCTTATTAGTCTCTACTGTTTTCTGAGACCTGTTAAGAAAATTACATATATGTTGACTGTTTTCCCACTTTTACCAAAGAAAAATACTGATTCGTTTGAAAATTTACTTAAGAAAATGCTCCCAGGTTAAGACATTCTATGCCAAGTTTCAGCCCAGAGTGAATTTTTATGACCGAGTTATAAACCTTTGAAAATACGAAACTAATACTGCAAGGATTTAAAATAATAGAAAATGTTTCACATAATATAAATCTATAAGCAGAGCATTATATTTAAGTCTTAATATCTACATAGTTGGATTATCTTATATCTTGACAATCATACTTAGTAATCTTGCCTCCTTTCCCCTTCTTCTGATTCAGTGTTTCATTCTTATGCATTAACAATGCTCTGGGCCATAAAATACTGTATTAATATTAGTTTGTCACAGTAGACTAAATTTAGAACAACTCATTAATATGGGAGAGTAAAAGGCATTCTGCCAGGAGTGTGAGTGACTCTACAAGCTCTTAAGGCTATAAGTTATGCAGATATGCCACTTGAACTAGAGAGCTAGCAATTCCTTTTGTTATTAATAAGAGGTTCTATTAGTTGAAGCCATTTCTATTTCTAATTAAGAAATGTGGAAAAAGGCAATTTTACCATTGGATGTATCTCTGATGTGTAGCCAGAATAAGCCACACACCATCTTTCTCTGCTTTCTGGTCAGATAGGATTAGTGGCACATGCACAGAATGAATTTTCCCCTGCAGTATACAGGAAAAAACAAACCTACTATAGTATTTTCTTTGGTATAATCATAATCTGTGCATGTGCCACTAATCCTATCTGACCAGAAAGCAGAGAAAGATGGTGTGTGGCTTATTCTGGCTACACATCAGAGANATAATGTTTAGAACTGCCCCAGTGAAGAAAGTTTTCATTTCTCACAAATACAGTCTTTCATTCATATAGTTTCATGCCAGTAATGCCTTCTCAAAGGTTGTCAAATATTAATTTTTTTAAATTTAGTCCCTTGCTAAGCTACAAATATTCATGTTTAACACCAAGTAGCAGTTCAGGGGCTGACAACAGTATGTACCTTTTGAATGATGCATAGAAAGCAGCAGTTAGCACAAAGACAAAGCCACCAGATTGGTCTCAGGGAAACCCAGTGTCTGAATTTTTCATGATTCCTCCAGCACTTAAAGAATAAGAAACTGGCTACTACTGTTGGGAGATCAGCGTTGTGAAGGTCAGAGCCCAAAAACATGCAAGTGAATCAGGTTTTGCCTGGGGAAAGTGAAAAGGGATTTAAGCTGCTTAAGAGAATTATAAAGATTTTTTTAATGCATTTTACAAGCACCGTAGTAGCTAAACAATAGCTATAAAAATGAGGAGAATCATATCCACCTACCATTCATTGCTTGTAAGTCACAAAAGACAGAGCAAAGACCTTTTCTTTATGTCTGAAGGCTTAAAACTTCCAGAGATTATTCTTTTACTTATAGACTCCCTATTACCTTTCTTTTGCCTTTTAAGAACTGTAGCTACTACAGAAGAAAACTGATAAATAGGAATTGTAAAATAAATTCAGTAATTTCTCTATGCTTAAAAATGTAGTAAAGTGATGCCTTCATTACCCTACGCCTAGTGTCTTGTGTATCTATTTATTTTCCATACCAGACAAACTTTACTTAATCTCATAATTACTTCTAGAAAGTATAAATTGATTCCAGGGGGAAGAAAAAAAAAGAAAAATAACAGAAACACATTAGAAAAACATTACAGTGTTTAAGCAACTGATGGCTTCACCTGTCATCATGTAGTTAAGCTCTTAATGAGTTATTTTCTATTCTTGGTCACATCTGATTTTTTTTTTTAATACAAGTCCCTTTGAACAGCTGGGAGTTACAGCATCCTTTGATCATAGTATTCTGAATTTCCAGTCAAAATGAGGATGTTTTTGTCCTTACTTGGGCTATTTTTACAAGTCTATTTCCTCAAGTACATTTTTGGACATTACTTTGCAGGCATACAAAGAAGCAGAACAATTAATGTATACATTTTTACATAAATGTTTATAAATTTAGTAAAGGGAAAGAGCTTTGCCACAAGAAACCTCAGCTCTTTTGAAGGCAGTTTTCTAATGATGACCCTTGGCATGCTAGCCCACATGGGATTCCTCTGAGAAGAGTCTGATGAAAATTAGTCTATTCTCATTTCAAACAGAATTTTGCTGAAGTCCTGATCAGAGCATCAGCATGGAGTCCAGGGAGACAACACACGCTACTTGATTCACTCTGCAGCCTCCCTCTCCTGGTAATTGTTGCAGGAACACATAGTGACAAGACTATAGGATGTGAGGGGTCTGGATGTACTCAGGCTGTTACTCTCTGTTTAAAGATTTAAACCATCAGGGTATGATAAGGCTTTTTGATGTTCATTGAACATGGAGCTTGGGCACAGAAGAAGGGGAAAGGGCTTCACCGGAAGGCAATCATCTTTCAGAGCCACAGTAAGACTGAGAGAGGTGGGAAAATCTCAGTCTCAGCATAGACATGGAACAAAGGGAGATGAAAGGGCTAGGGTGAAGAAGGGGCCAGATCTGGCTGTGAGGCAGAACTTGCACTAAAAGATAGTTCGATGCCTTAAAAAGCAGAGAAAACATTTAGTGTTCCTGCTCCATTAACATACACTTTTGGCTAAAATTTAACTATTCTGCAAATTTTTTACAGTTTATGTTGACACTATGTTTAAACAATGCCTCTGGCTTATTTTGAAATTATTTAATGAATGTACTTTGTCAGATGAACATCATTTCCTAATTATACAAGAAAGTATTAAATGATGAGCTATTTTAAAGCGTGGATACAATCTTTTCTTTCCTAAGGGACAAATCAAAACCAGGTTGGTGCCATACATTGCTGTATAATGTGTATGACTGGGGAGGGGAGTGCAGACACAGAAATTTTCCTTGTATTGACAAAGCAAGGCATCTTAAGACAAACATGAAGAGACATTACCATCACTACGTAAGGCTGATACAACACCGTTTCATCATCCAGAAGAGAATTACTATTTCCAAGGATAATTAAGGGCCTAATCCTGCACCATGAGAGGTGATGAGCACTTTTGATTCTCATTAGCTTTAAAGAGAGATGAGAAGAATCAGTGAGTCACAAGATCAGGCTCTAAAATGAAAGAGAGATTTGAAGGAGTCATCCACACAATTTCATAGACTAGGAGGAAGAGAAAGACAGTTTGATCTGAGTATCACTTGTATGCTCTGGGAGCTTCACAGCACCTCTGCTGTACAGCACTATAATTTTGTACGTCCAACAGGCATTTACCAGCATTAGATGCTCTGAAATAAGGGAGAAGGTAAAGGATTCACATAGAAAGCTGAGTGTTAAGCTGATCAAAGTTAGAGATACAGGGATTTATATGCACCTTTCTAGCTAAGAAACACTACCTGCTTTTTAATACTAATCTCAGTGGGCCAAATTTATCCTGACGTAACTCAAAGCATATCAGAAGAATTACTGCAGAGATAAAGCAGACCCAGTCTCTCTGTGATGTTATTTATAATCTGTATGTTTTGCTCTATAAGAGCATACATACTTGGAGGGTTGCCTAACTGCAATCACTTACAAGGGTACAAGAGTACTGACTTCAGCAAAGCTAATTCTGAGTTTGATGAAGGATATTCACATCAAAGTAGTAACATGGACTATTCCTAAAAATCCCTCCTATATATTCACTGATGTTCTTAACTTGGCATTAAGAGCTGCATTAATACTTACATTAGGCTGTACATTCCTCTTCAAATCTGAAGTCTGATATCCTTTCTCTAAAAGGATATGCATCTGTTGTGAAACTTGGTCCTGCAGAGTGTACGTACTGTGACCAGTCTGCTTCTGTGAAAATGCTTAGCACACATTTGGTTGGCTTTCAAATCCAAGGTCGGCATTTTCAGAAGCATTTAAGAGACTCAGGCATGTAAGTCCTACTGAAAGCCAATGAGAGGTCTTCCTAAATAAGTTAGGTTTTCTGAATGTTAGATCCTATCGTGCTTCAGTGAGAGCTGGCTGCCTCCCAGCTAACGCTTTGAAAAATCTAGCCAACAAAAGAAACACTGACATAAAATCAACACAAAAATATAGACGAAAGTTGTGTAAAAAGTCTTTCCATGATCAGTCTACTTAGAAAATGGTAAGATATCTCAAAAACAATTACCCTCTATCCAGGACCCTCTCCAGATGTCATGAGGAAAGGGATGCCCTAGTTAATCCACAGATGTTCCATGTGACTGTCCACACAAGGCCCACTGTATTGGCCTCCATGCTGGCCAACTTCCACTCAGAAAGAAATGAGACATTCTTTGCTGCCATTAACCAAAGGGGCATGTGTCCAAACTTGGCCATCCTCTCCTATGAAGACTTAGTAGGAAAATTTTGGTTCCTTCTGCAAAAGAAAGGATGTATGTTCATTTTCTGTCATTATTTTGAGCGGTGTGAAATGAGCAGCAAACCTGAAAACCTTGCAGGAAGCTACACATAAAACCAGAAGATGCTGCTGAGCCATTCAAGTCTCTATAGGCATATTTGATGTGGTGCTTGCATAACAATAGTTGCAGGAAACAGAAGTTGAAGAAGAGCTTTTTGGTATTGTTTTTTTTTTAAAGGCAAATGTATTCCCTTGCTTTCATTTTATTTAGTTGCTGCCATACAACATATTCATCTGCAGCCATCAAAGAAATTATGCACAGAGCAGTAGCTCACCCAACCCTCTGTGGCTTCAGCCGACACTTTAGAAGCTGGGATTCAAAATGCAGTCCTAGACCATGTATATCCTAGTTCTGCCATACAGCACTCCTTCCTCAGACAAGTTAAAAATGCCACTTTGTATGAACAGACAATCAACAGCACTAAAAAGAGCCAAAGTTTGCATGATTCATTGCAATCACCACAGGTACAAAATTTATAGGAACCAGGAAAAAGCCAGAGTGATATTCACAACTTCAGCCCAAGGCTAAAGGAAGACAATACTAGAAATACAAATTTAACCTGTTTGTGACACAGTCAATTGTTTAAAAAATGGTATAATAGACGTCTACTGCAACAAGAATAAAAATTGCACCAATTTCTTTTATGCTATCATACTTCTGTGAGCTCTCACAAAAACTTTCCCCAGAAAAATCGATAAAGCAGATTGTGCCCAGCAGTCCCCCATTACAGAATTAAATCCATATGCCAACACAAAACAATGAAGAAAACAAAACTAACAACGTATCCATTTGGCTTTGTTTGACTTTGCCTGCCAGAGAATAGAACGCAAGGCTGGGTGTAATTTAATGCAAACCTTGGCCTATCCTGGTCATGCATATGACTGACCCTCAGTGCAAGACCATCCATTTTCTATTAAAGATCAGAGAGTTGACATATCAAAGTCAACATCTAGCTGAATAACTGCAGTAACTTGATAATAATTCTTTTGTGGATTTCAGAGTGGCTTTTCGGTAAAGTATCAGAAAGGTAGCAGTTTTCAATCCTGACCCAACAAGATCTGAATATGAAATAAAGGATTTGAGCTTGATCTCCCCATGATGTGAGGATGAATGTTCTGGTAAATGTTAACTTAGTGCTCTGAATAGCTCAGTAATAGATGGGTTTAGGCAGTAATAGGTTTAAAATGTCAACTTATTGAATAATAATTTCATGTTGTACAAATACTACGTGTAAGAAGGGATTTGTTTTGCAAATTTTGAAATAAATGAATGGATTTGTGATGTCCTTCACTGTTCAGTTCAGAATGTTATACAAGAACAAAAATTAGTTTTGCTTCAATAATATCCCTCATTGTTTCCCTGCACTATTCTGAGCCTGTTATAATTCACAAATGTTGTTTAGTCCTGTTGTTTACCCTTAAGTAGCTTGATGTGTGTATTGGCCCCCTGACAACAAACGTAATTATTCATTGTGCAAATAAATAATAAGATAGACAAAAAAAAAAAAAACCTTGACAAATTTTCCTTAAAATTCTGCTATCCAAACTAAGGACAGTGTTAAAACATCTTTACATTACTTACATCCAAACAATTCCTACTGACTCTTACTGAAGGAAATTCTGAAGGAATGACAGTCCAGTGCTGTCTGACTGCTAACACATGGATGGAAGCCTTCAAGCTGCTCCCTTTTGTATCATGCTATTTCAGCCATTGCCTCCCATCCAGGCACTGATGCTAAGCAACCTCTAAAGTATTGCTAACATACTTGGGAAGATGACGCCAAGCAATTGACCATATGGCATTTTGGACCAGAATAGCATTCCTGGGGCCTTTTTATTTTTTAAAATATGTTATTCTTTACTTATTCTCAGCTTGCTTCCATCTATGTACACTTTCATGTAAGTGATTTCCACTTAGCTTATGTAAGTTTAAATCCACTATATTTAAACTGATACCAAATTACCAGAGGTTGAGTCCTAGAAGTTGCATTTTTCTGACTGACCCTGAAACCATTACTTGATGTTTAACTTATTAATCAAGAACCAAAGATAGAAATTGTGCAAAAACTGTTCAGAAACTCAAATCTTTATGAATCAGGAAGACATGGGATAATGAGGAGGGTTAGCTAAGCTTAGTTATTCCTTCAACTTTCTCTTGATGAGTGCCAATAGAAAGAGACCATGCAGCTCAAAGCCCAGTCTTCCAGACCTACTGGAAGACCAGCAGTTGCACCTGCTGTACTCGATTATTCCATGGCCTATTTTGCACATAACAGCTCCATGCATTCAAATTTATTTAAATCTCCCAAATAAGCACAGGACTTCACATCACTGAGCAAATAATCCTGTCCCAACTTCAGAGTGAACCAGACACCAGACAGTCAAGTGATCAGACCACCTGATCACTCAGTCAAGCACGATGCTGTTCTTTGCTTCTTGATCCCAAATTGTTGAGTAGCGTGGCCACAGGGATAAATATGTTTTGTGTTTTAGCCCAGAATAAGCTGTAGTTTTGGGCAGTGATTCTATCTAAAGTATCCTAAGCTGAAAGGACCAACAGCATAAATTCCTGAGGAGACATGTCCCAACCGCTCATTTGTGAAAGTGTTAGCTTAAAAGGCAGATCCTGCTGGGAGACATAAAACTTGGGAGCATCCAGCTATTTCTTTGGAACTGGCTGTGATACCATAAAACAAAAGGTGATAATTCCTGTACAAGATCAGACATAAAAAAGAGAGGGGAGGCTAAACTGTGAGAAGCAATTCCTCACTCTCATACAAGTATCTTGAAGAACAATATAGGAATTACAGGAAATCATAAGCCAAATAAACTGCTGTTTGGATAAGTATTTTCCGCTTACAAGGCCGCCCCAAGGCAAAAGTTGCTCTTTAAACAGAATTTGATTTTAAGGGCAAATTTACAATTATAATTAGCTGCAACAAGCAGACAAACCCAGAGGGAGGGCTGTGTTCAGGTCCTAAGTACTGCTCCTCATGGTCTGGCAGCATGATCAAGAGCCCCTGCCTTGTCGCCTACCCTCAAGGACCGCCCTGCAGACAGCTTGTGGGCCATGCTGACACAGGGACTCCTGCCCTCCTGGAAGGAAAAGAGACTGGAGCTAGGGATACTGGTTGGAAAGAAGCACATAAACAAATCAAGCATTCCAAAGCTGATCACAGAGGGGATGTAAGCTCTCAAAGAAACCAGCAGCACAGAGTTACTTGAAAAGTTACCAGGCTGAACCCCCAATCCATGCTTCAGCTTTGCTTGACGTCCCTTTAGGTCAATGCATATGTACAGTACTGGGGAAAAGGAGGCAGCAGGCAGCAGAACACAAGCAAAAACCCAAACAACAAAATATAATAAAACAGCCCTGAGAGACTCAAAGAGGGGTCAATTCTGAGAAGACAACACAGTTTTAGTCCTAGGTATGACAAGATATACCTTCAATTATGATCTTGCAAAGAACATCAAATAGGAAGCACATGGCAAAGTTCCACCCAGACAACATTATACATCACACAGATAACATTATATGTAGGCTAGGAGACATTATACCTTAATCCAGTCATCGTAACAGCACAAACCCCTACCAGTGAATGCCAAACTGGAATGCTAGTGGTTCTGAGAACTTTGTTCATCCCTGGCTGCCCACTGACTAACTGCTGTGAGCACAAATGAGCTTACATTTCATCCAAAATGATTGTATATACAGTAAGAATTCAAAAGTAGGCTGTAAAAAAAA